>JAFJYH010000162.1:0-101135 GCA_017365405.1 Cadophora malorum | reverse complement strand
GAGGGGGGCGGGGGCTTGCCAGAGGAAGTTGGGCGGACAGTTCAGGGCGTTGAAGAGTGTGAATTGGAGGACGGGAATCCAGTTTATTGTGTATGATGCCTGGAGTATATCAGTGACTGCAAATCCAACGCGAGATCTATCAGAACATACGCTGCTTCTATATGCGGTGAGGACCTGCGCAATGATGTTGCTTGTCGCATTTAGCACACACGACTGTATCGTCGTGTTGACGATTGGAGAAGGCATCGTAGAGATAGTGTGGCCTCAGAAGTACGTTTTGGAATAGCTTTAAGGAGATCTGTCGGAATGTGGTGGTTTGGAGAGCTTGGGGAATGAAGAGTGAGCTTTTTTGTTGTCAATCTTTCACGATGGCTTCAAGTGACGTAGCATGTGACAGGGGTCGGTGGATTACCTAACCAAGTGTTTTTCTAAACAACATGATTTTGTCCAAGTCCAGTTGTCATTTTTCAAGCACATGCAGCAATTCATGTTATTGAAAGAATGTCCAGAGACGATGTTCAGACAGTGTGGAATGGTTGGGATTCTCCATAGCTACGTGGGACAACTCGAAGAGGTCCCAAGCACCGGCACAGTTTGTACGACTGCGACGAGATTACGAAAGCCCCTTTCTGAATACATTTCAAGCTTTGTACGTATATTGAAGAAACGGGATAGACCAACGCCAGGAGCTTTTCCACTTCTGCTCCGCTTCGATGGCTTCAAACAAAGAAGATAGAGATCATTCTGATACAAGAGGCTTGGCAAATCAGTACATTTGAGACAAGTAATCAACGCTGAGATCACAGCAGAGCTGTCTAGTATCTTTCAAAACAGACATCTTCCATGCAACCTCGCTTCCACAGACAGTTACAGCCCCCAAGATTGCTGCACTTACACTTCTCACATGTACATTCTCTATGATACTTCAGGAACCTCTCTTGCTTCCGATCATAGACCTCCACGATCATCTCCCGCACATAGTGGGGACCCATGTGCATCTGGCTTCTCCAACACTCCCTCCTGGACCTCGTCCCTCCCTATCTGAGGGCGGAGGCACGGGCTGTACGAAGACGCTCTTCTTTTTTCCGGTCCGCTTCATCTCTGGAGGTGGATTCGACTTTCCAAAGACTGGCGTCTCCCAATACTTGGTCGCTGGATTTCCCTCGTGGAGATAGATTCCTTGTGAGTATGAAGCTTTGATTGGGCAGTCGGAGGCTTTGCAAGGTGGCACTGGCCCGAAGACTGTCTTCTTCTGGGGGTTTTCCTCTTTTTTCTTCTCCCGCCTCTTCTCTTCCTGCTTCTTAGAGGGCATGTTGAATGAAAACTGTTTGCTCGAAGTGTGCGGAGCTTGAGAGTCAAGTTGGCTGGTACCCAAATGAATTATTGTCGAAGGGTTGAGAGAACTCTAAGATAGCGTGCCTTTTATATCTGAGTCCCTGGAGTAAATGTAGGATAAAGTGGCCTCCCAATCACAAGGTCACTTTGACTTCCAGGAGGAGCGTGTGAATACGATTGCTCGATGCAAGCTTCATCTTCATGCCTGGGACAAGCTCGCAATCGGCGTGACTCCATCCGTAGAGATGCCTTGACCAATAAGTTGGATCTTCTTGGGTTTCTTCGCAGGGGTCTCAGGTGTGATCTCTGATCCAGAAACGACTGGTGCTCTAGTTTCAGCCAGCACCTCCTCCCTCGAGATACCATACTGATTCTGAGGTAGCCCCATAGACTTTAAGAACTCGATGCTGTCCGTCCATTCGCTCTCAAGACGCTCCTGGTTCCACTTCAACTCCTCGCCCATCATATCAATAACACGAGGCAAGACTTGCAGAGCCGAGTGCACGTCGATGAAAGCGAGCCGCATCCTTCGAGCCAGGACATCTACCGCAGTCACAGCAGCTTCACTCTTCATCGCATGTAAAATCTCGCCATCGACAAAGCAGTGCTCTGGCACAAGTCGTCCAGCCTTGCTACTCAGACCAGCGACCTCCCAAGCGCGGTCGCCATACGAATGAACCAAATGTGTCGCGACGTCTTCGTCAAGTGAATAATGCTGAATGAGATTAATGGCAAGCGTGTCGTAGAAGCCGTGCGCGCCGACCAGCCGGACTTGCTGCGATTTGCAAGAGCCATCGACCACAGGAACATCATTAAAGTCTTTCAGGGTATTGGTGAAGTCGACTTTTGATTTCCCAGGTTGAAGATCAAATACTTCGATAGCTTTGTCGACAGCGTCCTCGGCCATCTGACGATACGTCGTCCATTTGCCGCCGGCACAGGTGAGGAGGCCGGAATCTGATACAGTGACAAGGTGATTTCTGACGATGGATTCTGTGTTGGCGGCCTTAGGGTCTTGTACAAGGGGTCGGAAACCTGTGAAATATTAGCTTTCGATAAAGTGTGTAAATTGAGGATGAGCAATGCTTACCCGACCATGCAGCAAGAACGTCCGACCGATGGAGGGAAATGCCAGGGGCGAGGTAACCTCTGATCTCATTCAATATCCAATCGACATCATTCTCTCCTGCCACAGGGTTCCTGGATACTTTAGAAGGTGTATCTGTTGTCCCAACTAAAGTTCGGCCTTCCCAGGGTAACAGGAACATCACTCGGCCGTCGGAGGTACTCGGATCAAGTAGACCCATGTTCTTTGAGCTGAAATATGCGGGTAGAACGATGTGGACGCCGCTGCTTGGGACGACTATATCACGATCTTCTGGCTTGTCAAACTTCCGGACGGCATCGACATATGGCCCAGTTGCATTGATGACTCCACGGGCTCGAATGACAAACTCGTCTGATGTCTTATCGCTTGAGGACCCGTCTGGTACCATGTCCCGTACTCGAGCACCACATATCTTCCCATGTGAGTCCTTTTGCAACTCGGTTGCCTCTACATGGTTCACGATCGTCGCACCATATAGAGAGGCAGTCATGGCCAAAGAAATATTCATCCGCGAATCGTTTTGCTGTCCATCATAATAGACCAACGCTCCCACGAGACCATCCTTCTTTTGCATAGGGAAGGCTTCGAGGGCAGCCGATTTGGTCAGAAAGTACGACCCTCTGTAACCCTTCGAGCCAGCAAGCAGATCGTAGCACTTAGTACCTGCCCAAAAGTATGGTGCTTTCAACCAACTCTGCAGGGGAAGCATGACAGGTAGCCATGAAGCAAGATGTGGAGCGACGGTAGTGAAATGCTTTCTTTCTCGAAGAGCTTCTTGGACAAGCTTGAATTGCTCGTAATCAAGATTCCAGACTGCCTTTTCCAGATATCGAACTCCCCCGTGGATTAATTTTGTGCTTTTGCTGCTTGCGCCACTGCTGAAGTCGTCCCGTTCGATCAGTGCTACTTTCAGACCTCTCGTTACGGCATCCAAAGCGATTCCAGCCCCTGTAGCCCCGCCTCCAATGATAAGTAGATCGTAGATATCGTCATCGCTAGAAGAGTGTTCCTGTACTTCGTCTTGTCTTGAGAAATTTGAGCTACTTCGCTTCAGTGCTGAAATATGCTCCTGTCTTGACTTGACCCGAGGAAACGTTAGGGGTGTGACTTTCCCAGACTTGTCGAATTTCGGCTTGTGGATTCTGGCTGCAGGATCATTCCCGTCGCCAGAGAAAGTACAGAGTGCGGTACCACCAGTGGCAGCAGCAATGGATGCGTAGGCCAGAGACCTGGCCAAACGTGAAAAGGCGGACATCGATTCAAAGGTAGGAAGAATCAATTGCCGATCGAGAAAATCTGCGGAATGTACGTACAAGAGTGCTGGAAAAGATACAACTGAATGGAAATGCAATGATAACTCAAGAAGACGGAGGAAATGATCAACGGCACAAAGGACTACTTGTACCAACAGGACCGCCAGGAGCTATCACGAACATGTGCATTCTGCAGTCCACTACTCAGCCGAATGTCGCCGCATGACCCAGCATGGTCTCTGGGATGCATCTCAGGTCATCTTTGCTGTTAAGAAGATCCAATAAAAGAGCAAAGCTGATGAAGTCTGGAGACCGAGCTCGTCGAACTAGGACGTTTTGACGAAAGCCTCTCCGTATTTCTCAATTGGGTCAATTAACCCAAAAAGTCCGAGTCTAGCGGCCGCTTGTGCCGGACTGTTCGCTTCCCCAATTCCCCATGGGCGAGGCGACGCGATGCGTGCAGTTCAAGTCATTCTCACCACCCTTTTCATGCCACTTCATGCGCCAGTGTGATCGACCCTCTAGACCTGACGCCATAACTGCCGTGAAGACAACCAGAGTCCAATTCTATACATATGCATAGTAAGCGACTACGAAAACCGGATGCCCTGGGAAGATAAAATTTGCAGTTTGTCCAGCAAGCCAAGCATGTAATCTTGCGGGGTATTCGCATCCTGGCTGCTTACATACAGACAGTCCAGCCCCTCCAACATTCTACTCCACCACCTAACTTTTGTCTTACGGAGAATTCGGTGTATCTACATATTCGTCTCCGTGACACTGGGTCTCCATCGAAATAGGTCATGTCGACGTCTGAGAAGAGGAGCAAACGTCCGAGTACGTCTCAATCTGACGACAATGGAGGCTACATAACTTTCTCATTGGCTGATCAGGGAAAAAGGGAGTGGCAAGGCGGGGACTTCATATCGTGCGTTACAAACTTCCTTAACCCCTAATTGATCTCATAGCGCCTTGAATGTCGTGTATGCTTCCAAGTACTTCGATAAGCGAACTTTCAACCATGTAGAATGTCCGTAACAAGACCCAGCTAACAGTTCATAGATGTGTAACTTGTCAAGCAAGAAAAGTCAAGTGCGACCGAGTTAGACCGAGTTGTGGCTGGTGTGAGAAAAATGGCCGGCAATGTTCGTACAGTAAAAAACAGAGGCCGGGTCCCAGTACGTATCCCCAAGCGTTCCTGTTGAGGCAAACTCGGGATCGCCCAAGGCTACAGTAGCATGCCCGCTTCATCATATTTCTCTGGCCATGCTTGATACTTCCAAATATGCTTGAAGCTAACTTCGTCTCCCCTACATATAGAGCCCGGGTCTGGTCACGACCTTGCAGAGAAGGTGTCTCGTTTGGAGTCTGTTGTCCAATTGTTGAGCAAACAGCTAGAAGATCACATCTGCGTTCGAAGCTCTATCGAGTCTGGTTCTACCGCGAGCCAATCTCCTCAGGTACCGGAAAGACGTGCACATGATGTCCTTCCACCAACGCCATCCGTCGGAGAAGGAAATAAATTGTCATGGCTTTCTCAGGTATGTCGCCCCCGCTTGTTGTCATATATCTTGAGTCCGGGACTCGGAGTCGAGCTTTGAGATGATCAGTCAAAATGTCACAAACGTTTCTTGAGACTTCTACACCAATGCTGATGGCCTGAACAGGTTACCTTGTCAGATCAGACCCAGCCAGACCAGGTAGCAAGAGATACTACACCAAAATATCAAAACGAGACATATGTGAGAGCGTTCACACCTGTTACACCACACATTTCACCATCGCTGAATACAACAGTCGGTTGGCAAAGCGAAACCGTTGAGCCGGAACTGCCCCCACCAGAACAGCTGTATGTTCTTGTGGACCTTTACTTCAAGCATATCAATACCTGGATTCCTATGCTTGATCGAGTCATAACTTTCGACATACTGTCTCGACAATGGGTACCCGACGAATCAGATCGTGTATTGCTTCACGCCATTGTATTTGTCAGTCTCCGCTTCTCGAGAGATCCAACCCACACACCCGAAGTTCGGGAATTGTATCGGAGAAGCCTGAAACGGAGAGTGCAAATGTATAGCTTGGACCATTCGAACATACGCACGATCCAGTCTATGGTCCTACTTACGGTCGATATGCTGGGAACTTCTCATTGCCCGGAAACCTCCAATATGGTTGCGATGATCACCCAGAGTATTCTGAACTTCAGACTGGGGTTTGAGCTTGGCCACAGTGTCAATTCCAGTGGTCAAGCAACCACCAGTGTTCTTCGGTCGCGACTGTTACCACCACCGTCATCCTGGATTGAGAACGAAGAACGGCGCAGGTTATTTTGGGTTGTCTACAGTATGGATCGATACACGACTCTAGGATCACATTCTCGGTTTGGGATCGACGAAAAAACAGCTAGAAGACGTTTGCCGTGTCGCTACGACTTGTTCTCGGAAGATCGTCACGTTGAAACGAGGTGGCCTCGTTGGGATGAGTTCCACGGCGACGTACAAGAAGACACGAACCAGAATGCCGCCAATCTAGGAAGTTACTCTTACCACTGCGAGCTTCTCAAGATCATGTCCCAAACTCACGAGTTCCTTCAAATATCCCTCGACATTAATTCACAAGCAGACATCGACCAGTGGCGGCAGCGGTATTCCGAATTAGACCAGTGGCTGTCGATCTGGCTCCGCTCGCTACCTGGAGAATACAGCGAGATATCGCAATTCTGCCACTCCGACACCAAAAGCAAGATTTCGAATTGGATCATTCTTCAAACAGCGTTCGTCGTCGCCATCATACACCTCCACGCACCAGCAGCTTATCCCTCGGAGACATCGGTATTATTCCGACCCTCTTACGACGCAATGCAAAAATGTCTAGGCGCAGTCGCAAGTCTGAAAGAACTCACACTCGACGTCGTCAATACCGACATGCTGGACCTTCTCGGGCCTGGCTTCGCGTTAGCCATGTGGATAGCCACCCGGCTCTTGCTTATTCATGCCTCCGTCGAGGGGCATACTCTTGACAGCAACATCTTCTTCTTCATGGATACCCTACGCCAGCTTGGAAAGTACTGGTCCATTGCAACGACATACTGGGAGCTGTTGGACCCCGTGATACGGGAATCAGAAAGAGTCGGAGAGATGCGCAGGTAAGTACTCCTCGATTCTTACCAAAGGAGAAGCTAATTCTATCGACGCAGGTCTGCCTATACTCTTCAGCAATCGCTGTATAATGATGTGAATGCCAGAGGTCAGAAACCCATTCCCCCTTCCCACACCAGCATCTCAAATTCTCTTCATCATCCCGCCCAGCCAACCACTCCGTGAAGCCCTGTCTTGTCCCAAATCTAAACCTTAATGTCACCAATCCCTACCACGACTTCAAATCAACTTCAATCTCCATGTCCAAGCTAACCCATCAACACACAGATCCCGTCTCCACCCGTGAAGAGCTCACCCCAACCGAACTCCTCAGTCTCGACATATTCGGCACCTTCAACTACCCATACGTACGAACCTCGACCACGCCCGTAACTTCCATCCGAAGTCTGCCCCGTATCGAAGCTTTCAATAGAGGGCCAGCTGCGGGGAATAATTGGTCTCCGCAGTGAGATGGTGGGATTGTGCATACACTGTAATCTAGCTGTATGTATTACGAACGGACACATGCCAATATGAACAAAAATCAATTGTCTGCATGGCATTATTTCAGTATCCTCCAGAGCATGTATGCACTGTACAATTTTGATGTCGAAGTAAGAATGCGTGAAATCGCAGCCCAAGGCACGTCAGACCCTACCAAATCCTTCAAGTCTTACTTACCGGCTCTCGGCGAAAACAGCGCAAAGTTTGTTGCAGATCGCAAGTAATAACAAGCTATAATTGCGTAAGACAAAGTTGTGGCTCATCGTCAGGATTGTAAGACACATATCCGGCGTTCTATCATATGTCATGAGTCGTGGGCTTTCATTTGTTTCAAGCTCGAAGGCACCTGATCCCTGGATGCATGGCGCGGGGTTGTGAAACATATATCAGGAACGATAATTTACTTTACATCTCGTTTATTCTCTACTGTGGCTTGAGTGGCTTGGGAGAGTGAATAGCTCGAATTGGCAAGAATGCTTTAAATTCCAATACAGGACAATCGTTTATAGGACCTTCTCTCTTCTTCCGCCTTCCATGGTCAAATCATATTCTATCCATCAGCCCTCATTCTCAGCCCAATACGCACCACCATTATTCTTCCCTAACCCAACACTCAAATCCGCAGCCGCATACTTCGCATCCCTCTTCCTCTCACTCCTCGTCCCATTCCCACTCCCACTAAAATTCCCAAACCCCTCATACGTCCCCAAACTAGGCGGTAAATCCTCCACCCTCGTCCCCCACGCACTCTCGCTACTCCCCAACGTAAGAACAAGTTCCTTCCCCTCCGTGAAAAACGAATGATCGATCCAGTTCCGCGTATACGGTACCCCATCCAGCGTCGCAGACTGAATATAAATATTCTTGTATGTTGGATCGAAATTCACGTTTCTGATCGTAGCAGTCTTGTTAGTGGCCGGACTCGTGATAGATACACTTTCGAAGTACGGTGGGATGATGAGGTAGACGTCTTGGCCGGGGTTAGGGAAGAGACCGATCATGGAGAATGCGACGAAGGAGCCCATGGCGCCGCTGTCGTCGTTGCCTGGTAGTCCGGCGTTTGTTGGTGAGAAAAAAGAGGGGACGTAGAAGTGGGAGCGTTTCGCTGAGAGGGCGGGTCGGCCAGCATAGTGGTATTGGAAGACTGTCAGAAAGGCGGGCTCGTTGCCGATGTAGGTTATGCCTTGGTCGTGGAGGTAGTCGAGGCGTTTGACGAAGGCGGACGGGCCGCCGAATGTGGTGATTAGGGTTGCTTGGTCGTGGGGGACGAAGCTGGCACGACTTTTGTCAATTCGCGGGTCAATGGCTACCAGATGGGTTTCACTTACAAGGAGTACTCCCATATCGAACTTTCGAAAGTCTCGGCTCCCGTGTTTTGCAAAGAGCACACACTGTTGGGATTCGTGTCAATATTGCTACATGTGAGAGGATCCTGGAATCCGAACGTTCTGTTCAAGTATCGAGGTTGGAAGAAGCCCGTGAAGCCAGTATTGGTGCTGTTGATGAACGAGGTTTGATCGGCTTTGAACAGATTCTTCCCTATTAGGGTCGGGAAGTCAGCAAATACTCGTGTACATGTGTTCCCTGAGTACTTCTGGGGCATAATTTACTCCTGAAACACTCCATCTTGGACGCAATAGGATTCACTGGGACAACTTACAATTTCCGCTCCTTGCAGTGTACTTTTCGACATCATCTTGTCTTCCACCAAGACCCGCAGCAATTTTGGTAATGACGAAGTCATTGTAACTGTATTCCAGAGTTCGGGATAAGCTCCTGGTCATCGTTCCAAAGCCTTTATAGTCGAAATCCTGGACTGGGATGTAACCAAGAGACTTCCAACTATCGAGACCACCTCTTCCCTCACAGCACCAATCGTAGGGCTCGACTTCTGCATCTTTGACGACTGCTTCGTACCCAATTTGCCAGTCTATATCGTCGGAAATACCTTTCAGGTAAGCATCGGCAAGAACATTATCCGCATTGGATCCTCCTTGCGTGTAGCCTTTGCACAGGCTCATTCGGCAATCGGGTAGCCACCCCTCATGCCTGTAGGTGTCGATGAGTGAACGAATCTGGCGTGCAACAGTAGCAGGATCGACCACCGTCAGGAACGGCATCTGAGATCTGAATAGATCCCAAATGCAATAGAATGAATCAAAGTATGGCTCATCACTCTTCCAGAGCGGATTCTCTCCAGTGTAATCTTGCGGGTTTACGAATGTCCGATAGATACCAGAATAGAAGTTCTTCAACATCGAGTCATTGAGGCCTTTCCTGCTGACAACAATCGGACTGATTTTCTCTCTCCACATGTCCTCAGCAGCTTTCTGGGTTGCAGCGAAGTCAAAATCTGGGATTTCTCGTTCCGCGCTGGAACAAGCTTGGTCGCTGCTGATGAGACTTACACCAACTCGTGCGAGAATAGCATTATCACCAGGCCAGTTGAATCTGACGAACGCTCCTCCAGGTAGAGGATATCCATTTATGGAGCGTGAAATTGTGAGAGTCTTCACGTCAGCGCTGGCACGGCTGTTTGCAAAGATACCGTTGTCTCGGATTGTTCCTCCAGAGAAGTCTGCACAGAAGTAGGCAACATAATTCCCAGTCCCGAAACTCGGCAGAAAACGAGCATTTCCAGTCATTCGGCCCGTAGTCCCATCGACGGTCACAGTACCATTATCCTGGCGTGAATCCGACAAGTCTGTCAGGTCCATGAGGATCAGAGGGCTAGATGCATTACCGCTCTGATCAGTAGCTGGGAGTTTAAAGCGGAAGAGAGAGGTATGATGAGCTGCAGTCATATCAACCTGGACTCCGCTGAGCAATTGCAGTCCGAAGTATCCTGGTGATGCTTTCAAGGTACTGTTCACGAACTTGGTTTTCCTGGACTTCTTTGGGTAATTGCAGCTATTTACATCGTCGCCTGGGCATCCGGCATATGGAAAGAGTGCAAAGTTTCCTAAAGATGGTGATCCACCGGTGCCAGAGTCGTGCATGCTCGAGAAACCGGTGATGTTGCTTCCATCGGTCGTGAAGCCTCCCTAAAATGCGAAGACGCCAGATTAGTTGAGGATTAATATTGATTGGAAAAGTCTAAGAAGCCCAAGAGTTTTCATCGAGAGCTTTCTCTCAGGCCTGTCTAGTATATTGAACTCACCTGGTTGCTCTCGGAATCCGTATCTGCAACAGCTTTGGCCATTCCTGCTTCTCTCAGAACTGTCTTCTCATCTGGATCAAGACCAACCTACCATACGGGATCGTCGCACCCGGGAAGATATTTCCTATCCATTTGTAAGACCTCGTCCGATCTCACGACATATCCGTATATTTCATACCTCCATTGCTGCTCCCAATTAACTGATCGACATAATCAAGAACGTCATACGTTGAACCTTCCGCCTGCGCCCTCACCAAACCTCCAATTCCCACACTTACAAAGGCAAGAAGATACCTCAATAAAGCCATCATCAATCAATCAAATCCTCTCAATACTGAAATCTAGTACCGAAGGCAGTGAAAATGACAACAAACGCCACCAAGCCACTCCCCTTCCCGCGCGGGGTCTTCGGAAATATATCACTCCACAACATGATGCCCAATCCCTAGCACTTGCCTAGGATAAGATTGCGATCGACCGGTACACGTTACATTGTCATGCAGCGCAGAAGCTTAATGGAGAAGGTGCTGGTGGGAAAAGGTTCACCAGGTTCTTGATATGTAGCTAGGTATGCATGCAGCGATGTAAAATCTAACCAGGGAAAGCTTGTCCAGTGACGATCCGGGGTGAGGGTTGCCGAGAACCCCGCTGACCCCATGAAGTTGTACGTACCAGAACGTCGTTCTTGATTGGGAAGGTGGGATGTGATTTCATCGCATTTCTTTCTGTGTTATTGCTGCGATTGAAGGTACATAGTCTCTCCTTCCGGTCCGAAAATCATTGATGCACACCTCCACACCTCGTTCCTTGAACTGGAAAGCAAACGCTCTATCGCACCCCATCCAGTCCCATCTCAGCCCCGTTACCTACCAAATAACACCCTTATCCGCCCAGACCTGACTTCATTTCTTATCCGAACACTTGAAGTCGCAATCGTTACACTCCCAGTGTGCACAAGTAGAACATTGCACGGCGCCTGGGGTCGCCTTCGGATTCTTAATCTTAGTCGTCTGACCACACTTGCAACATACCATCTGCAACGCGGCGGGAGTCTTCTTGGAGGCTGCCATAATTTCTCAGAACCCTTTTTTATCTTAATGATTGTCGAGAAAGATCCTTCGAGGGATTTAGTAGATGTTCGGAAGTTCAGGTCAAGTTGCTCTCGAATTGGACGTTCGAAGTTTTGTGTTTGTTTTGCCTTCTAAGAGATGGCATACGAGGTTGAGATTCGGATATGACCAGTCGAAAACCTCATGACTCCGCGATTTCTGGCGATATTCACCTGGTAGTCTGATTCCATGTCTCGACAAGTATGTCGCACAGTACAAGTCAGGTGGTTTGCAAGTAAATAGAGGCTTGCCTAAGCGAGACGAGACTGGCTGGATCTGAGCATTTGTAAACAATAATTAGCATTCTTGTTCCGAGCTTGAAATGTGTCTCCTTCCGAGTTCAATAATATGGAGGCCAGCTAACTGAGTAAGTAATCCTTCTGTATGGACAGTGACAAGCGACAACCCCTTCCATTCACATCACATCACGTTCCACACTATCCCATCAAACCCACCTCCAGCAATCATGTTAATCGACGTCCGATTCAACTGCACCCTTCCCGAGCCTATTCTATCCTATCTCATTCCATGTTAGACCTCAAAGTCGCAATCGTTACACTCCCAGTCGTCGCACGTAGAGCATTGCACAGTACCCGGTGTTCCCTTCGGGTCTTTGATGTCTGTCGTCTCAGCACACTGGCAGCATATCATCTTCATAGTCAGGTGAGTAGGAAGGTAATTAGATAGCAAGACTTATAGAGTACTCGAACCGACTGCCTTTATTCTGCGCGTCGAGGTCGAGATTAGTCGTCGGCCTGTGTTGCTATCTTTGTCGAAGGTATTGTAGCTGAAACTCTTGAGGTCTTGGTGTGTAAAGGTATGCTGTTATGAGGTTACTCGCCGGATAGTGATCGAGATGGCGCGCTTTGGAATATCGTGTACAGGAATTACATTCTCAGGTGGAGGATTATGCCATTTACGTTACCCTCCTTTGTGAAGCATGATTCATGGTTCTAGTCTGAGGAATCAGGACACCTCAATCACTCCAAGAATGAGTAGATCTCTTATTCATTGAATCTAAATGATGATCTGCCTCGTCACTCATCGATTCTCTACCACATGTCCTGCATTATTCACCTTACATAGGATGTAAATAAACAGAGGTTGGGCGCGGTAAGCGAGGTACACTAGGACTGGAGCACGCCGGGAAGATGGGTCGTGAATAATGGCAAACATTGATGACTGAGCATTGCGTGACTTTCGCATTATAGGGCTCAGCCAACCCAAATACCTTGACTCGCGCCATCTGCAACTGCAAGATGTAGTCAATTTAAAAACGTGACGCTCTCGTGCCGCCCCGGCTTAATCATCAACGACCAGGACAAATCCTCAAACATTGCAGCAAATCTTGTGCTATAACCTTCCCATACAAGCCATTCTTATCATCGATGCCCACGCTCAGGATGACCTCATCATCCAGGTATCCCGTGCCCTTCTCCCTGATATCACTCTCTGCCCTTCCCCACGCGTATGCAACAGTCGTGGTATAGGTAAAATTACCCCGCACTTCTCTGTCTTTAGCTTCAGGGACATCGTCCCAGATCTCAGCTGGCTTCCAGCCTCGGTTTGTTTCGTTCGCTAGAAGGATCGGGTGCTGGCTAATGGCTAACATGTTGAATGGCCACGTTGCTGACCAGACGACGAAGTATCGTTCATAGCGAATTGGGAGACCGAATCCGTTATTGTGTTTTCGTTGTATAGCGGCGAAGAAGACGGTCGCAGGGTTGTTAGCGATGCAGCTTGTGTTTGACCTTTCGCAGAGGACGAGGTTCAGGGCAGGCGTTGTTTGATGCCATGATGAGCTGACGGTGAAAATATCTGTTTCTATTTCCCCGAGTTCATCTGATAGACAGGGTTCTTCAGCTAGGTCGGTCATATTCTGAGTTGTCAATCCGCCACCAATCAGTTGAGCGAAAGTCCGAGTCGTGGAGTTGAGCTCATATTGTAGGTAGGACGTCGCTGGAGATGGGAAGAACATGACCCAGTTCTTCTCATAGCTCTGTCGAGTTGATGGTGGGTTTCGAGTGAGCTCTGTCAATGTGGGGTATGACATTAGTGGACCGGGCCCGAGACGATGGGGGGACGAGGCGAATATTTCTTCAATCACTGGATATATGACCCGGAGATCGATTGTCCAGAGACCGATACAGGCGTACCTTGATCTGGGAAGAGTTAGCACTCAAGCAGGAGACCATATCAGAATTTACCTACTGGGAAACAACCATGAGTATCGGCTCACCTCTGCCAGAATAAAATAGTCGCGGATCGTGGAATCCAGGTATATCGGCCAAGGTCTGCTCCAGACCTGAACAACGCTCAGCAGGAGTCGGAGGCACATCGACCTCAATCGGAGTGGTAACACATCTCATTCCTCCGTTCGGACCCAACACTCGCAGGTCTTCTTCCGTACAGACTCTCTCGCGTATTTTCGTTGACCGCTTGTTTTTCGGACGACAAATATTAGCTTCACAGAGCACATTCCTTCGATAGGCTTCACCGTTTGCTACAACCATACTGACAATGATATACTGATTGCCTGCCCAGTAGGGAAGCGCGAAGATGGTGGGGTTCCAGAATGTGCGTTTTTCTTCTGTCTGGATGGAAGGAGGGCTCATGGAAATGTTGAAGAGCTGGTTTGGGAGACGTATATGGCCTGTGAAGCGACTCGGTGACCTAGGACATGACGTGAGATCCAGTAGAGCTTGAGGCACAGCTGTTTTGATGCCTGAGGGCGCATATGGGATGGTGTAGTCTGCAGATGGTTTGTCGAGCTTCAGAATTGGTTCGCTATCTGTAGCGGAGCTTCTGTGGCCTGAAACATTTGCGAACGAGTGAGAGATTGGGACCCGTAAAGGATTGTTTCTCTCGGTGGATGGTGTTGTATATTCTGATTGAGGAGTTCTTGGGGACCGGAGCAAAAAGCAGATGAAGCAAAGACCAGTAAGGGGCACCACGAGTCTCTTCAAGAACGGCGACATCATTCTGATGAAGCAGAAAGGAACTCGTCAGCACAAGATGCAGAAGTAGAATGTCTGTAGGAGAGTTGAGATGCAAATTGGGCGGAAGTCTGGATCTAGTCGCTGCGAGCGTGGTCGCTCCTACTGTTTTTGGAATTCTCATCAACCCTGACCCAGCCCCATGGCCGTTTTGAAGCAACTCTAGCTTCCCCAAATCTTCAAATCGAAGCTTTATGATCCGTTGATCATACCATTTGCAATAGCTTTGTCGTAGAGCTTTCTTACCAACAATGATTTGTCATTCGCCATACTCTACGCCAGATGGCACACCGATGGCACCCGAAGTCATCGAGGTTTCAACACCGTGGTCCGATGTCCTACTTGAGGATCTTCGAACCACAATCCGATTCAACCCTCCCACTCGGCCAGCTCGTAGATACGGCTACGCGTCTCACAAGACGCACATCAGAGGCTGGGGGAAGGTGCTGTGGTTGAGTGTGGTTTTGGTTGTTGGATTCTGGTGGGGTTGGCTGAGAGGACAGGGTGGTCAATATCGCGGTGAAATGGAAATCGTTCTGGACGTGCCATCCCTGGATGGTTTGCAGTTTATTGATGCAAATCATCCTTATATTCGGGTAGGCTCTTGGACTCATCTCGCAGACCTGGCACTCAGGTTGACAAGATTGCAGTATGTGGGACGCTGGTTGGCCACTGCAGATGGAACGCACAAGGATGGATCATTCCCAGGTGAGCATTTGCAGATGTGCTTCCTAACGCTCTAACCATAGCAGGCGTGTATTTCGACTTTGCTCTTAATGGGACTTCGACCGTCGTCATTGCTCTCCACAATAGCGATCAGCAGACTCCGGGCCAAAAGAAAGAACCAAGAGAGGTCTCTCCCACTTTACCCTTCCTTCCTTTGACAAATGCCTTTAGCGCAGCTCCCATATCATTACTGGCCAGGATTGACGATGATGAATATCTCGTTCTTCCCAATGCCACATCACTGGTCTCCGTATGCCGAGGCAATTTGAATTCGCTCTCACGCCACGAGATTCGCATAATTGCTACCATGGTGGGAAGCGATGCTGTTGAAACACTTCAAATTGAGGGGATCTGGATAGACGAGGGAGGACACTTACTGCAATGCCAAGATGAACAGACCGCTGCAAGTCCACTCTCACAACAAGCAAAATCCACCACACAGAGGAGAATGCTGGAAATTGTGACAGACTTGCCGGGATCTATGGCTGAAAAAGGCAGACGGAACTCTGGCACTAGCCGCAATATTCTGGGAGGTGTGTTGGGTTGGGAGTATCTGCTTGGAGAGATGTTCGGAAGTGACCATGTCACCATTGGAGGTGACGGTATGTGCTTGATTCCAGACTGTATTGGAGGAAGAGGATCGCCTGCTGGTCTCGCAGATGTTTTCTTTCAAAGGTAGACTTGCGCTCCTGATCGGGGTCAAGCAAGAAGACTGACATAGTTGAAAGCGGCCCTGCCGGCTCAGAGCAGTACACGCACCCTTGGTTCTTCCAGGAATACACGCCGGATGTCATCGTAAGCCCCTGTAACCAAGCAATGTGTACTTCTAACAATGCATACAGGTCATGAACGTTGGAAGTTCTGATTGGGATTCGTTTCAGACGCACACCCAAGAATACAATAAGACACTATGGGAGCTCAGCGTGAATTTCGAAGAAACCTACATTACGATGATACAGGCGATCCGGACTTTGGCCTATCCAAAGTATTCCGCTGCGACCATGGATTCCTCCAGGTACATCTACTCCGCGCAGAATGCCGCAGCAGGAGTACCTATTCTCATCATGAGGCCATTCCGAGGTCAGCTCGAACAAGCGACTCACGCAGTAGTAGACCGACTACAAAAAGATGGTGATAAGAGCGTGTTTTGGCTCGACACTTCGGGCTGGCTGAATACCGAGGTGGACTTCGATGGTCGGCCAGAAGATCAAGATTTCTTCCTTGATGGTGAGAGCTCATTGCAATCCGGCTCCATGTGCTAACAACCCGTATAGGAGACAGCTCATCGAAGCACTGGCGCCTCACTGAGCGAGGAAACCAAAGAGTCGCCATCTTACTTCACATGCATGTCTGCAGGTACCTCGCTCGAGAGATTGACAAATGTGCATTCCTGCCACCTGAGATATATCTCGGTAAAGCGCTGGATCATGATGCCATCCGGCTCCATGAATTTCTGGAGGATGAGAAGGAAAAGAAGTTGAAGAAACTCTTCTGGAATTGAGTTGAAGTCAAGCAAGCGGTTGACGCGGGCTTGGCGATTTTGGTTTTGCTCGGACCCGGAGAAGTGGGTGAGATCTGCCGCTGTACCTGAATGATGTGATGGGATGGGATGTCTCGCAGTTGAGGCTGGAATTTTACTCGGATTATTTGATAACTTCAGCTATTAGTTTTCTCCATCGATAATAAACACATTTGTAGCAAGGCAATCTATTCCTCCAATCCTCATTTTCGAATCATGTTCTTCTCAAGTTTCTCCACCATTGTGGATATGAACATGACAAGGAACAGAAGTGGTGGTGGCCGGCCAGGATCGGATTTTGCTCCAAGCGCGGCCGATGCGATGATGTCGTTGTAAAAATGGGTGGGTGATGCCGGCAACTGAAGGATCTCGCCCTGCCCGGAAAGGAAGCTCTGCCTGCAACTTTGCTTTTTGCATCACCACCACCACATCTCTCATGTTCCACCATGGCAACGGCGATAGATTGATCTTCTGATGATAGGAAGAGACTCGAACTCTTCTCCTTCCACTCACTGACCAGTATTCTTATTCCCAACTCTCTTCTTACAACCAACCGTACACGAGTCTGCGCCGGAGACAACCCACTTTCAAGACGAGCACACGACCAACTCCGCAGCTTCGAATCTGCCTCCAGATACCGGTACTGTAAGACAAGAATACCCGTCAGACCAGCCCGACGACCTAATAGATATCCGGTCCTTCATAATTGGCCCTCAATGGCCTCCAAGCGCGCCGAAATGGAACGCCGCAAATCCTCAACCCCTCACTACCAGACTTTTCCCACACCACCTCCCAAGTCCCGCGGCAGACCACCCATCTCGCCCTCCCCCACAAGCAGCGTTGGTTTCGATGGCTCACACAACGATGGTGGACACCACCCAAACGCGAACGGCGGACTTGCAGAAAACGAGCACTCGAATTCGCCTCTGCCGAAGAAACAACTTGCCATCCTGGCTGTCATTGCGCTGGCTGAGCAGACGGCCCTGAACTCCATCTCGCCGTACCTGCCGGAGATGACAAGCACATTTCCAGAGGTGGATGTTGGGCAGATAGGATTGTATGTTGGCACGATAGCGTCGTCGTTTGCGCTTGCGCAGTTTGCGACAAACTTCTTCTGGGGATGGCTGAGCGATCGCGTGGGCAGGAAACCGGTCGTTATGCTAGGGACGGCGCTGACAGCGGGCTGCTTTGTGGCTTTTGGGTTCTGCAGGACGTTATGGCAAGCGGTGCTGGTACAGGCATTGATGGGTCTAGTGAATGGGAATCAGGGCGTCATAAGTACATGTCTGGGAGAGATCACGGATAGGAGCAACCAGAGCAAGGCGTTCGTATATCTGCCGGTCATATATGGTATTGGTGGCATTACGGGACCGGCGGTGGGCGGGCTGCTGGTTATGGAGGATAATCCGTTCAAGAAAGGGACGAAGAATCCATATCCGTACCTACTCCCGAATCTCTTCTCGGCGACAATACTGGCTGTAGATCTGTTGCTTACGGGATTGTTCTTGGAAGAGAGTCTGGAGGAAGCAAAGGATCTACCGCCATTGAAGGAGAGGGTGGGAAATTTGTTCAGTTGGCTATGGCAGTTTACAGGAGCATCACATCGCCCTACATACTTACGTGGACACTTTGGGCATTATGATTCTCGGCACAGGACAGCACTGGACGGTGTTGATTCGGAAGGAGAGACAGACAACGAGAGTGAAACGGAATCACTCCTCTCTATCCGCGGCTTCTTCGCAGATAACGACCATCAGCTCACCAGCAAGGAAGTACTTAACCGCGACACCATTCTCCTCCTCTGCACTTACCTGGTCTTCCAACTCTCCAACATATCCTATAACTCGCTCTACCCAATTTTCGCCTCCTCGCCTCAACCCACAGGTCGCAATCTCTCGCCGGAGGAGATCGGTCTTTCGTTGTCCTTCGCGGGCATCGTAACTATTGTTTTTCAAGTCGGCATTTTCGGGAAGTTGAAGGAGAAGATGGGCAACCGAGCGACCTATCGAGCTGGCTTGTTCCTGTTCTTCGTCTCCATGCTTTTGATGCCGTGGGTGGGATACAAAGACTCGAAACCATTATTCGGTCTCGGCAGCGGGAAAGTGTGGTTGTGGGTAGAGTTGGGCTTTGTGTTACTTGTGAAAACTGTTGCTGCTGTTGGGGGTTTAACGAGTGCTTTACTACTCGTAAGTCTCCATTCTGCCTCAAAATATTCCCAAAATCCGGTCCACTAACTTCATGAACATCAGATAACCAACAGCGCACCGAACCACAATGTCCTCGGTACGCTCAATGGCCTCGCTCAAACTCTTTCCGCCGCCGGCCGAGCAGCTGGGCCCTTCCTTTCCGGTGGTCTTTTCTCCATCGCCACACATGTACATCCTAAAGGTGAAGCGCTCGCGTGGGGTGTCTTTGGCGGCATCGCTTTCCTAGGCTTCCTCGCCAGTTTCGGCATTAGAGGCAAGGAACTCGAGAGTGGGGAGTGGGAAGAGGACGAGGCAAGTGCTGGGGAGGACAGCGGCAGCGAGGATTTGGAAGGAAGTGGTGAGGACGGTGGTGTCGGTGGAAGGTGATGTGTTGGGTTTGATGATACAGTGAGGTATCAGAGGGAAAGAGGAGGAATGTATGTATATTCATGATCATGGCGGGCAACGGGCGTTTTGGAGATTGGGGCTATTGATTTTGTTACGGTGTATGTCAGGTGATGGGACATAGATAGTGCATTGTATTGCATGCATAGCATCGGCTTAGAAGCAAGAGCAAGAGAGCTTAGAGAAAGATACAGAGACAGAAAGAAGATCGACAGCTAGCTTCAGAAGCAGTCTCGTTGATCGGTCGATACATGACAGCGAAATGGCGAGACTCGGTAGCGTACCTCAATGAAAAACACAACACCTGGATATTTCCTTACATCCAGTTTATGTTTCAATGTAAAGGCTGATCATTTCAGTTCATACTTTCGCCGACAGCGAACACGTAATTCATGCTCGCATAGTACGAACTGAACCAAGGAGTGGCACTAGCCGAGACTACAGAAATAAACCAGGACGGCCACCCTCACCATACCCATAAGTATCGGGCAATGACCTCACTGCTTAACCATGTTCCAATACCAGCCTCAGAGCACGTTTATCTCTCAATCCTGTTCGACCAAAGCCGCCTCCGACTGAATATACTGTCCGAGTGAACTGATCCACCCGCACTTCTGTTGCGAGAGAAAGAGAGGGCAAGAAATGGAGTCGAAAACGCATTCTGTGCAGTGCACAAAGCAAGAGGACTTATCATCAAACCGCCTCCGAGCATGTTTAAGGCTAGGAACGAGAACCCTCCTCTCCCTCCCACCAGAACTTCTCATCCAAATATCCGATTTCCTCCCCTCCAGCTCAACAGCCTCATTCGCATTATGCAACAAACACCTCACCTCCCTCCTCGGCAGCAAATCCTGGATCTCCCTACGCTCTGATCCAAACCCTGAACAGACACAACAGCGCATTCATTTCCTTACCCTCCTATCACGCGATCTACCTTCCCAATACGCCTGCCACACCTGCCTCATCCTCCACTCTAGCTCCTCCGTCCCAGTCCCAGGCAATCCTACTGCCAGGTACCAACCCAATCGTTGTACCTATGACTCAACCCCGTCTCTTCACAGCTGCTTTGCTCACGAATCTCTACACATCTCAAATTACATTGCTTCCTATAGCCTCCTCTTCTCACACGTCCAACTTGCGTTAAAACGGCACAAGTACGGTCCTAAACATGGAATCCCACTTCAAGATCTGGCTTATAAAGAGCTTCGTCTCTTCAACAGGGATGCATATTTCTTCTCTGTGGAAGCGAGGATTTCTCCTGCTCCTGCTACTCCTTCATACTCTGGACCTGAATCTGATGAACCACAATTACTGCTCCGGTCGCAAGAATGGATTGTATCGACTAGTCGAAGCGTGAAGCAGGAATTCGAGAGCAGGAGGGTAAGGCATGCTGTATGCCCACATCTGATGACGTATAACGGGGAGTTTGGACTTGACGATACCTTGACTATTCTACTCCGCTGCAGGCTTAGCCATGAGTCTGAAGCTGAGCCCAAATCAAAGTCAAGATCAAAGTCCGAATTCAAATCTGGATCTAAACTCAAACTTGGATCTGGAATTGGAGGTAGGACTTTAGCGAGCATATAAACAAGCCACAGTCTACCCGGGGGAAGAGAGATGGCACGATATGTAAGTCATCAGCGCAGTTGGTGACGCATGGTACTTTGAACCATGGCCTATAAATATTTGAGAAGCAACGAGAATATGCAACAACATCATTGTTTTACATTTCTTTACGAAACCGGCGCCTAACGCTGGCCGGGCGGGAGCATCACGGCGTTACAATGACGGCAGTTAGGCAACTTAAATAACGGTAATGGATGCAAGAATTTCATATTACCACAAAGTGGCTCTTTCAGGGTTTCCACTTGACGACAACAAATCTGACATATCAGTCTACCGGCTGCATGCCTGGAGAGCTTCGAGATATGACGAGCAAAGAAGGCAAGGCACGTCTTTTCCCCTGCCGCACAAGAGAAATAAGTAACGAACCCTTCGAGCCAATGCTCCTAGCTTTTCGAGGGACAAAGTAACAGATACAAGGCTTTGTCACGATGTTCGAGTACCGTTGCAGCAAAAGCGTGACCGTCAGCCTCACTGTCAATCGGACATTTTTAGTGAAGCCTAGTCTCTGGCTGAAGAAGATGCTGCGCTGAAAGCTTTAGTACCAAGATATGGTATGTTTGCATTTATTCCATTGGGGCTGATTTCTTCGTACGCATGATCGAGTCGCAGCGAGTTGAAGCTCCAATGATTGGCACGCCTCGTCGACCGTCCCGCTGTGGCTTTTCTCCAATACACCAAACAAGCAAACACAACCTATAACAATGCGCAAATCTAGAGCAAGTGCGATTCTCATATACCTTTTGGGACGGATCTCCACAGGTAGCTCAGCCTCGAACGCATCAAAAGAAAACGTGCATGGAATTGGTGTACTGCTTCTGGGAACTTTGCGGCTGGGTAAGGCTGCACAAACGACTCATCAAGAAGCCCTCGATGGCCTGAGATTTCTGCTTGATCAACACAAATACTGTGCTCATTCTTTCATCCCTTTCCAACATTCCTCACTTCGGCAGGGCGCGATACAAGCAATAACCACAAGATCAACCAACATGGGTCAATGTGCTCCTGATTGCAGCTTCGAAGCAAGCGACACAATCATACCCAACCAGATATAGCCGGCATCGGTGTCATAATCTCTTTCGCTCTCGTGAACGGTATGACGATCATCTTCACAGTCATTGCGCTTCTCCACGTCACACTCGACACTCTCCATTTGAGGGGAATTGACCTCTTCGTTCACAGACAGCTGAAGAAGATTGGACTGCGTGCTTTCAGTGATGTGGAGGAAAAACAGACGATCAAACATCGCCTCGAAGTTCTGGAGAACATTCTTCTCGGCTTGTCTGACACTCAACTATTGACTGGAATCGCTGTCATAATTGCGGGATACATGAAGTGCGATGTCACTATCTACCACTCGAATATCGTGGTGGATCTAGCTTGGTTTGCCTCTGGAACGAATTTATCCTTAATGGCGATTTTGAGGTGGTCTCTCCCTCGGTATCCAGCAATGCGGAGAGTGAGAGCTGCATTCTTGCTTGCTATGTGCGGACTTCTTCTCTCCATTATCATTCTGCAAGGTCATCGAGAGTGGTACGACTCAATTTCGCTACCCGCTTGGTGCTTATTCAAAGAAACAGCGACCAATGTTGGAGGTGGACCTGCTGTGTGGATGGGCCTTGGCATTTTCTTCGTTTTGCTTGGTTACACCAGCGTGTTCTTATACTTGTTTGAGGATAAAACCAACATAGAGGCTTTTGCTCGAAGATATCTTGCTTTCTGTGAGAAAGTGACGAGGCGGGTAAACCTCGTTGCTGAAGTCTTGGTCAAATTTCCAGCCGCTCTTCCATTGACAGGTTATCAAGCGGTACTGATCATGCCTATCATAATATCAGCTGAAGTCTGCATCGTTCTCCTTTGTATGCCGCCTGTGGCTCTTTTCTTGATCCTCATATACTTGATGTACGGGATGATTGACTCGATGTTTGTAAGTGTTATCTTTGACCTATTATGGTTTACTTTTGGGCTCTGGACGGTCGTCCAGCATCGGTATTACGGACGCCTCTACATGGACGATAGTGAAGTGACGGTGGAAAACAGTTGGGGCTTCGGTCAGCTTGTGCCCATGTTTCTAGTTCTTCTTCCTATCATAGCAGCCTGGGACACATGGTACAGTATGATCGCTCCTGCTTGTTATTTCTGATCAAATCTAACATAAATACCAGGATCAAAGCTTGACAGAAATGCGATGGAGAATGGAGAACATACGGCCATTCCGCAATCGCCAAGCCAGATTGAAGAAACCAGCTATATGAGCTTTCTTATCGAAAATGTGCCGGCTCCGCCTGCAGGGGAGAATTCCACTATATAATGGTGAAAGAAAGTGCAAATCTGTGGATGGCTTTCCCATTCTTAAGCTCAGATGCACTTGAGTCTCCACTGCAAGCAGTTCCTAACGATCTCGCAAGAACCTTCAGAATGAGACGGAATAATTACGCACCAGGTCAATAGCATCCGCCTCAGCCTCTGACCCCAAATCTAAGCGCCCTACAATCCATCTTTCCCTCCTCTCTCTCGTCCCAAGATAAACCCAGATGCCGTAATCATTAGTCTCACCTCATCCGCTATCCATAAGGCTGAGCTGCTGCTGCTGCTGCGCTACGCTGCTCCTCCCCACTCGCCTCATGTCAGCAATAAAATCACATCAAAATCATCATCATCATCGCATCACGTGCATCACTCCCATGCTCACCTCGAGGTCCTTCGCCCCATTGCCCCCACGCCATATTCTACCTCCTCCTCTTCTCACCTACACTTCCTCTTCCAAAAGTCTGCCTAACAGGATGACGCCGAAGATACGGTAAAGTATATTAAAACTTTCTTTGTAAGCCATCTGAAAGAAAGATATTTGCGGATGGGCTGGCAATGCGCCGTGAAATGCAACACACGCAACGTATGGCGGAGGTGTAGGTGATGGGTGATGTGGCCATATGATCGACCTCGTGGCTTCTTACACTGCCAGCTCTGACATCGGGACAATATGGCACCTGATTATAGGATGACGCCCCCAACTTCGAGCCGTCGCATACGAGAAATCCGAGGAGCGGGAACGGAAGCCATGGGCAGGAGTGACAATCCGGAACCAGACTTCTGAATTGAACCTGATGCAGGCTTGTGGTGTGGAGACAGGCAAGAAAGCGGGTTCATAGAATTGTTCGCAGGCCCAAACAGGAAAGCAGGTAGAGGCAGACGTCAAGCAAAGCGAAAAGTAGATAAATATTCAGCATATTCTAAGAACAAGAAGACAAGCAATATCAAAAGACAGAAAATTCAATGAACGTGCGGAAAGCAAATGAGATCCCCCGCTGTTCGCCTTGCGCAATGTTGCACTTCTATACCCAATTCTGATGTCCTATCACCTGCACGCTATGTAACCAAAAGACTCATGGAAGCGAAAAACAAAAGAAAACCAACCCAGTATTCAAACAGTCATCGTATATCGTAGCAAATCCTTCAAGTACCGTGAACCATTTAATGCACCATCTCGCTTCACAAACGCCAGGTTTGGTAGGCGAGGATTGGTGAACGATCAGTATCCAGTGGTAGTGGGCGGTACGTCCCAATGTCGAAGCATCTGATCCAGAGCCTCGTTCCACTCCCACGCACAGCAAGCAGCGAGCTGCGATGCCTCGTCGGTATCAGGGAGACGGCCGCCCCACATCTCTGGTTTTGCCGCCTCGCTGGCAGCATAGGTTTCGATCATTTGACTGGGGAAAATTAGTACCGACAATCACTAGCAGAGAAGGATAACTTGCTCATCACGCATCTTGATGAGTACCAGCCATGCGTAGTTCCAGCTCCGGTTGCTCTCTGGGTCATTGCTGACTTTCCATTTTGCATCGTCCAGGCACTCGCTGCTGAAGGTGTAATTTCGGGTGAGCCCGCGAAGTTCGTTCAGGAGATTGTTGGAGGTGACATAGTAAGTCCAGGCGCTTGTCATGGGCTCCTGGAACGCAAGCTGATCTTCCTCTGAGGCTGTAGCAGCGACCCGTTCAATGCGACATAATTCGGTAAGGGTGTTGACACGATGGGTATTCAGGGACTCGATCAGTTGAGCCGTGCTCTGCTGCAGTGAAATGTCAGTCAGTGGGACGGGATGAGATATCGCAAGCAAGTGACACAGATCAAAGGGATCGATTACGAAAAACAACCCTTGACTCACTTGGGTTGTGCGACGAGAGCCTCTGCTAGAAGAGCCGCCATGGGTACGTTTTGTGTGTCGGGATGACATGATGCGGCAAGGTTTCCAAGAACCGAAATGTGTTTCCCCAAGCTTATCCTGGACTTTTTCTTTCTTTGCCTGTCAAAGTCTGAGAAGATCACAAGGGTCAAAGTGCAGGTACAAAAACATACACTTCGAGTCTGAAAATTCTATAAGGATGCCAAGGAGGTTCTGAGGGCAGCTTCGGGATGTATGTGGGGATCTGCGATCGGCTTCTGTCCTTTGGCTCGACAATGTATGCGACACGATGCTGATATATAGACCATGAATTCGGAGGAAGGGGAAAAGCCTCCAAACATGCGTAACAATCGTGAAATAAATGTCAGTGACTCTTGATATTGAAGGAAAGCATGCCGCATAGACGCATGGGCCAGTAGAAATACTCACGTCCACCATCTCACTAGAGTGGGTACGTCAGGACGTGAGGATATCTGGCAGAGCTGGAGTCATTGATGAGAAAATTGAGATAAATATTGGAGAAAATAGACACAGTATGGATTCAAGCGACCAGGGCAAGCGGGATCCTGGCCTGAATAAGGCATCTTTCCTTCAGCTCTGCGTACTGTCTGATGGACTAGAGTATTTCAGGGCACGTGCTAGTATGCCACTTGGATTTCCGTACTTCAGCTCTGGATCGCTAGTGGTCAGACTCAAGAAACTCCCCTGGCGACTAAGCCATACGGCGTCATGAAGAACAGACCAGGCACAGAATCCACATGAGTATCCGCGGATAACAGAGAACTGATTCCATACTTCATGTGCGTGTGAGGTGCACTTGACAATCTGGACTTCTGCCTTGTGACTGGTGACACTAATTATTTAGGAGACTTCTTGGATATCCCAGCGAATCCCAACTCGGGTGGTGCTGACATCCATTTATAGGCGTGAGAAGTGGCTTCAGACATGCTAAGGAACATAAAATCAGAAATACGGTGGGAGCAGCCCACGTACAGAACAGCCTTCTCAAAGCAGAATCCAGACGGCCACTGACCAAGTCTTCCGGGAGAATGGGCCAAAAGGGGCACCGAGCGTTGTTTCTTAGCCTCGCGTGAAAGTCCCTTGATCACAGCAAGGCAAATGGCTCGATTTCATAATTGACAGCCGCCTTCGATCGTAGCTGTCTGAAGCAGTGCCGGTAGATTTGAAACGATAGCACGTAGTACCAATCAGACGACCAATTTTCACTTGCTAGAGTTTTTGTGTAAGCATCGTCCCGAAAATGGAGCTCCCAGGCGGCCGCGAGTGGGTGTTTTGTGGCGAATAGTCCCAAGTGCTTATGATCAACAGCCACACATCTCAGCCCTATTTACGACGACTTCTCCCCTATAGGCCAATAAAATGGAAGCACCCGAGATGTCCACTTCGTCGGTTGATGCGGCAGAGGTCTCTTGTAGCCTCAGGTCGGGCGTAATTCACCACCCACCATGTCGAGCTGAGTGGCTTTGGGGCACGAAGGGAGAAGAACCACAGGCCTGGCGAGGAGCAACGCGAAAGCGACGCTATTTGGAGATTGCGGCCGGATGAGAGAGACCCTCAACTTCGTAAAACGGCATATTTTCCATCAGATGATCATGGAATCAACCTGATATGTTCCATGTCTCCTGGGAAGCAATGATATGACTGCAATCGTAAGTCGGCGAGATATTTTATCGATGGACAGTGACGAAAAACCGGTCGCAGGCGCCCGCATGTGCGGCGCTGGCTGCGGATGCAAGACGACAACAGCGTGTTGTAGGCGGATGCGAATGAACCGATCTACGTAAGTGTGAGCCTGGTCTTGGACAAAAGGTACGAAATACCGTACCTTGCTCCCGGATTTCAAGCTGCTCTCCAGCTGCTCTCCAGCCTCAGTTCTGGTTTGTTGTTTTGATGATGAGAAAGTCCCGAGCCGACCATTGATCTTGGGCCGTGTCATCTCAAGTCAGCATCGACCTTCTAGAAGGCCCATCAAACGCGCGAACCCCACTCTCAATCTCAGCCGCAGATCTCTGTATCACCTCACTTCACGTCTTCAATAATCTTTTCTGTGTTCTATCTTCGTCCAAGAAAAGCTCATCCGATAAATCCGAGGAGTTGACTGGCCACGTCGCAAACCAAATCCGCAATTTTTATCGCCGACGCGGTATATTCACAATCGATGGGCGGCGTCAAGACTCCAAGGCAACAGCAGTGTTGAGACACTACGTCGTCTTCAGCGGCATCGACCTCTGTGCCGTTCGAGATGACCCTTCGATCTGGAGTTTCGTCACGCCTGGGTTGAAGATGATGACTTTCAGCTCGCAACGCCCGGCGACTCATTTGGTGGAGCCAATGGACCTTTGAGATCCGGATTTTCTGTGTGCTCATGAAGGAAGAGGAGATGAGAGGGACTGAAGGGTGAATATCCCAGCTAGAATGCTGTTTTTTGAAAGCTCCAGAACTGTTCAATTTGTACGATCTGTGGTAATGTTATGGCCGTGTTATTGACCCATCACAGGAAACTCACCGTCGATATCGATGACGGACCATCAGGCCAAGCCATTGTGTACCGTCCGCGAGGTCTCAGTAGCGCTGTCGCGACTGTGAATCATTTCATTTCTGCGCTGAAGTTGGAGCTCTTCATCGTCGTGCGGCAACGTCGATGCAGAGAAGAAGAATTGCAACAGATGAATGGGATGGGCACTTACCTTGTCAGCATCGATTCGTGCCTACCTTGTAAGGTCAATTATACAAGTTCCGGCGAGGGCTGCCTAGTAAGTTGGCCCAAGTTCCGATGGCATATAGGAATTACAAATTTCTGGATACTCCAAGGGATGCTTGAAGTCCTAATACCTATTCATGCTCGAATCACGTGAGTTTACCCCAAGGGCAGGATATCTCAAGCAAGGCCCGAAGACGCGGAGTAGCAGAACGGTTCGGGAACGTCTCCAGCAATCAGGACTTGTGGGTGATACTTCCGTCCTAGGTAGGGCTTGAATTTCGAACTCATCCAGACCTTGCCAAACAGGTCGCAAAGCCTCTCTGCGTCGCGAAGTTCGCGATTCAAAGGGACAGCGAGGACCTCAGTCGCCACACGGCAATCTTATCTTTCCAAATACCGACAGCCACAACATCACATTCCACTCTGCCAGCTTCCAAGCCCCCCAAGTCTTGCAGGCCACATTCGGAATTCCAACGTTCCTGACGCTTGGCCCAATGAAGCCCGATCGACACTCCTAGCTCGACGCTATCATTAAGCTTAAGGTGAAGCTTGACTTATGCTCATTTCTCTCTCAATTTTCACTGGTCGGGTTATTCAAAACAAAGTCATGTTTTGTGTAAGTGCATTTCTGTAAATGACATAGCAAAAATTGCGTATCGAGCATGCCTCAAGCTTCCCCAGATCGCCAGTCTAGATGTAAGCATGTCATCGGTTAGCCCACAAGCCGAGTGCTTGTTCCCATGATCCTTTGCATTCTCCAGCGAGAATAGCTTCAGTGCAATCTCTTTCATCTTTACTTTGCCAGAATCAGGATGGATCTTAGTAAGGATACGCTGGTCTGTGATCGGGTGAGGATGTCATTTACGCAGATATCAAAAGGGGAGGGCTCCCCGATACCGTCCATTCTGCCCTTCTCTCCTGTCAAGCATCATACACTTTCATCTTTCTTAGTCTTCTTACAGCTACTCACCAAGTCACTCATTATCTGATATTCTACTCTCTCTCAAGATGAAGTACGCGTTCTCAATCGCTGCTCTCGCGGCTGTCGGTTCCGCCGGCCCAGTCGTCACTAAGCGTCAAGCTGCAGCGGCTGTCACTGATGGTCCATATTTCCTCGCCATTCTACATGATCCTTGCTGACACGATATCCAGTCGGTATCCTGAACTATGCCCTCACGCTTGAGCACCTCGAGGACAAGTTCTACCGTGATGGTCTCAAGAACTATACCGAGGCGGACTTTGCCAAAGCTGGATTCGATTCCACCTTCTATGCCAACCTCAGGGAGATCTCCTACGATGAGACCACTCACGTTTCCTTCTTGAGCACTGCTCTTGGTGATGCTGCCGTTGCAGAGGTAAGCCAACATACTTCCCTCCCCCTTTTCGCAAACAACTCTTAACACAACCACAGTGCACATACTCATTCCCCAGCACCGATCCAGCATCATTCGTTGCTCTCGCCAGTGTTCTCGAGGGTGTCGGAGTCTCCGCTTACCTCGGGGCTGCAGCTTCGATCATGGACAAGGACTACCTTACCGCAGCCGGCTCGATCCTCACAGTCGAAGCCCGCCATAACGCCTACATCCGCTCCTCCATCAAGCAATCTCCCTTCCCCCAACCCTTCGACGCCCCTTTGACATTCGATGAAGTCTACACCCTCGCAGCCGGCTTCATCGTCTCCTGCCCTGACTCCAACTCTGCCAAGCCCCAACTCCCTCTTAAGGCATTCCCCACTGTCACCCTCGGCACGACTGGCCCCATCAAGTCCGGTGATACCATCGACCTCTTGACTCCTGGCTACACTCTTGCACCAAAGGATGGATCCGCACCAATCTATGCTGCGTTTGTTAGCGTGACTGGACCAATCTATGCTGATGTTACACCAATGGCTGGTGGCTTCAAGGTCGTTGTGCCAAAGGGTGTCAATGGACAGAGCTATGTTGTCCTCACTGGATGTAAGGACCGTGTAACTGACGACACTGTTGCCGCTG
This sequence comes from Cadophora malorum, assembly GCA_017365405.1. Classification (NCBI taxonomy): domain Eukaryota; kingdom Fungi; phylum Ascomycota; class Leotiomycetes; order Helotiales; family Ploettnerulaceae; genus Cadophora; species Cadophora malorum. The sequence goes on along the minus strand of JAFJYH010000162.1, from coordinate 71,178 downwards.
GACCTGCGATCGTTGAGATCACAAACCCATACCCAAGCACCGCATAAATTTATGCAGCTGTTTCAGGAGAAAAGAAAGCGGGTACCGCGTGGTGATTGTGGATGTTGGTGGTTATTGCTGGGTTGAGATGGATTGAGATGAGAGTTCGATTCCTGTACATAATTCCCAATAAGCAATCAGCCCACTGGGCATCTGATGCCTCAACGGAATGGGAATAATGTTCATATGGATGCAATGTTGTGAAACGCAATTGTGCTAGTCTCTACTCTCTGAATCTCACTCAAAGGGGGTCACCTAGCCGTGGAGCGCTGTCACACTGGTGATCCTATTGCCAAGGGAACCCTTCGCCGTCGTAATGTCGTATAGAACTTTGAGTACTTCCGACTCACTTGCCATCAACTTGATTGGCCTACAACTTTTGGCAAATGGTATGGCCTGCGGATCAAAGAGCTTCAGCGTTGACTTCGACGCCAGGGGTGCGTGGCGTTCATGTCAATAAGGTATTGTAATAATCAGGATTAGTCTACAAGCTGACTTAGTGAGCTTAGTATGGGTCATCCCTTGTTATTGTCGTAGAAACATAAGCGGCGATCAATTCGTTTTCTCGACCTTTGTTCTGTCCGTGATTCGAAAGTCCTACATGTGCTTCCAGCTTCTCGCACCGACACAATTCTCCTTCGCACTGAGCCCACCGCTAGATTATTCGTCCAGACACGACGAATTTTGACGTGCTGTGCTCCCTGTATTCCTCTGCCTGGTCCCCATGCAAGGGTTCCAGCGTGACTTGGTCCTGTTCAATCGCTTGAGTCTCAAATCTTAGTGCTTTATATCCTTGTTCCCCTCCACGTAACCCTCATTCGTCCCTTCGCCCTCTTTAGCTCTGTACTTCTCCTGCTCCACCTGGCCAAATAGGGCCTCGTTGTTTCAGCTTCTCGGTGGGCTTGTAAAGGGACAAACGGATGACAGGAAAGTAAATGACACTGTTACACAAATGACAGTAGTGGTCGTAGACAGAACTATCTGGCGAAAGAATGAGCAATTTCGCGACTTGTTCAATTGCTGCTCCCCATTGCAAGTATCAAATATTCATGTACATCGGGAAGTCGTCAGTGGTCATGAGCACACCATTTCTTCCCTATCATCCAACGCTTTTACTGCTTATGGCTTGAATGATTGCGAGCCTTTGGAATAGGCTGAGTCTTCCCTTTTATTCTAATGACGATTCTTCTGTATACGAGTTTTCTGCCTCGTTGAATTCGTTCAGCTTATATTAGCGATGGTTTACAGATGTAGGCAGAAAATCAAGTCTCGTATTCAATAATGGAAGTAAGTTAGCCGTCTCAAGATCGGTTGAGGCTTCAGACGTCTTGATTGGCAATCCCTCACTTACAAATATACAGGCCGAATTCTCAACATTTCCGGAGCCCCAACAAACCATCGAACCTGGAGACCCTATATTCGAGTAACATCTCCATTTCAAGTCAATCTAATATTAATTCTAGACTTAGAATAGAGCAAAGGAGCGATTGTGCTGGATTTATATTCACCAGTCTGCCTAACATTCGGCTGTCAATTTCCGATTCACTGTCGAACAAATCCTGTTCTCTCTGCTTGATAATTTATTCACTGAGTATTAAGTCGCTACTGTCATTTCAATAAATCTGAGATGTTGTTACTGACGCATAGCCTTTCCTTTCAGGCCTCAGCCTACCGAAGTGGACAACTCTACAGGTCTCGTCATGTGGTCGAGGACATGCATGATCATCCGGATATTCCACCAGGAGGCAGGCATTGTACCAAGACTGGCAAGAAGAGTTGGAATCATAGCTTTTTGAAAGACGAAGTCATTAGTAACGAATTCAAGATGTCCGACTGTTGGGCTGAGGAATAACAATGCTCGCTTAACCCAGCATTGTTTACCCCGCCCCCTATTCACCATTGTCAAGGATGGATTCTGAGGGTAAGGTCATACAATCATACGGTCATCTTCAAAGTATGCAGCGAAACATGAATTTGCTGCCGGGACTTTCTACCGTTGGAGAACTATCTGCCTGGCATTTCAAACTGTTATTTGAAGAACCGAGCGGCTGTAGTTCCCTACAGAGCAGTGTTGACTATTGCTTACACGGGTGTACGAAGTATAAAAGCTCGAAGGTTTAGGAAAACAAAAATTGGAGATTCTGCAACAGAAGAAGTAGAGCTGGATGGAAAGAACGCCCAATGGATCTTTTTTCGCCAGCTTCAGTTTCGCATTGCCTATCTCAGGGGGTAAATGCCATGTGCTTCTCGGCCACGTTCAAGCCTGTACTACACGAATGCCTGGCCCATTTGAGCCCCACTCTGCCATAGCAATCACGGACCTCAGTCCTACTCCGTCGCCATCGTCACTGGCGCTGTCATCCTTGGCTTTTGCCCACATCATTTACTGAAGCTTTGCGATCTTCAGATCTGCGCACCTATTCAGTAACTCCAGTGAAGCTTAGCATTCTGCTTCAGCTAGTGAGTGTTAAATACTCTCGTAACTTGAATTCATGAGAAGTAGCTGGTTCCGAAGACATCGAACGAGCCAGGCAGGAAATTCTTCATGACACACTCGCTGAGACATAACCTTCCTTGCTATAAATGCTCCATGATGATACTTGAGATCATATCTCTTGTTCTGTATTCATTCGCTATTGCTCCAGTCTATTTCCGCGATTGCAATGATACCGGAAATTCTGAACAATTTTGACCCTTGGAAGAGAAACTGTGTCGAATCTAATGAAGTTCTTGATGTACTTCAGAGTCCAGATCGCTCTCGTAATTGCTCGACCTTTATATATAGAACGAACGCATTTAGAACGAATGTAGTAACGGGCTAACCTCGACACAAACTATCACAGTCTATGAGTGATTGACAGAGCTGCGAGCTACGCACAGCGCTCGATGTGTCTCGCATTATTCGAGTTTCGAGGCGGTATTGCTATTCGGATATTTCGTGTTTGAAAAGTAGACAACTACTACTGCTGAGCTTTACTTGTCCGCTGTCATCTGTCAGCCTGCCGCCTTTCCCCGCATTCAATCTACTGTCTGACATGCTGAATGAACCCCTTGAATCTCCATCTCCAAGCTATTTCCTTTGAGAGAAAGTTGCACATGGTAAAGCAGCAACGCACGGCAAAGACTTCATCTAAACAGAGTGCCGAAGCATGTGACAAGACATATCCCGTGAAAAGAGCTGATTTAAAGCAAAAGTGCAGGCGGGAACCTCGGACGTGTTGTTGAAAACCTTACTTTAAGCGACACATCCGCTAGGCCCAAAATGGGAAAAAGGTCATCAAGGCGAGTCATCTCGAGATACTTGGCGAGAAATGTGGACCGCCAATATATAAGGCCTTTTTGCATGCATAGGCTTGGCTATGAGCAATCGCTCGGAGACAGGAGTTAACAGGTGGCTATCATGGATCCCGGGGATCAGCTGGATCTCGGACTGACGTAGAGAAGGAAGTTGATGAGGAGTCGATTGGTAAGGACGGTTCTCAGTATGAGGATAAATACGCAGCAACCTGCAGTGAAAGCTATGTTCTTATTCTACAGCACATCAACTCGTTTCACTTCCGTCCAATCTTTACTTGACTGTCCAAACCACATCCAACAAATATTTTCACCATGACCTCCACCACAACCCTCAGACAAAACATCGAAGCTACCACCCGCGCGTTCATCTCAGGCTTTGAAGAGTGCTCCAACACGGGCGATGCCTCTCTCATCAACCGCTTCGTCACGGCAGACTGCCCCCGATATCTCACACCCGCATCCATACCGAAAGCCTTCGATCTTCCAGAAGGGTTCTTCTTCGACCCTGCGACCTATGAAGCGGCTGTTGCAAAGGATATCAAGGTGTTGAAATTCAAGAACGCAGTCATCTCGAATTTGGTCATTGATGCCGAGACACGCATGGCTGCTTTCACATCGAAGGATGAAGTGCATGTTGACAAGACTGGAGAGTGGTACTACGCTGAGCAAGCTTGGTTCTTGTACTTTACGGAGGATGGGTCTAAAGTCAAGAAGGTGATTGAGTTCTGCGACAAGGATGGCCTCTTGAGGATGGCAAGCGCTTCTGCATAGCTGTCTTCTGCGATCCATAAGGTCGAAAGCAATTGTACACAACAGGCCGCTTGGAACTTGTTTCTCTTCTTCCAGGAATACAACGGGAAGACGGCTGTAAGATCACATTCTATCAAGTGAAATCAGTGTTTAAATATTTCTACATGAGTTCCAGGAGTTAGAAAATATCAGAAATATGGGCGCAGATTCCCGATGACAAGATCTTTAGTCCAGTATTCGCACATCTCTTGAATCCCGAAAAACGCGAGACTAATCGGAGGCACAGATTCAAAATGTGTTTTCCCTACAAACTGATAGACACTGACAACTTCAATGACGGTAAGCTACGGGTTGACAGTCACACCAATCAATTCTTTGATGTCACGAAAGTATTCTCATGATTTCGCCCACAAGCCGGTGAGGTGTTGTTTACTTTACACTAAGCGAGGACCCCCTCCCCCCCCCGAAAATTGCTTCGAGGGATCGAACGGTAGGACAATCCCGGCGTAGAGACTGTGGATTCTCTGGCCGTATCTTTCGTGTTATGTGTGATCCGTCTAGTCTTCGAATCGCCGAATGATCATTATTGTACTCGTCTGCTGAAATGAAATACTCGCTGGTAAAGTGCGGGGTCGAGTGGATGTCAGACGAGAATTCAGGTGAAATGAGGATCGGACACGCTACGCATGGACTTTTGACCTTGGCCTCTAAGTTTTAGGTGTAGATAGAGTAGCGTGAGCTGATCATTGGCTGGTAGGCCGAGGTGATACAGCTTGGTTTACAAGAGTGAGAGAAGCAGTCACTGCTGGTGAAGAAATGGTTATGCTCTGGGCGGTTTTGTGATCATGGCTTCAGGTAGAAAAAAGAACATTTGCCTATTATCGACTAGATTATATAGACACGACTGAAGGCAAGCCTGCTTCCGACCATCTTTGTAAAAATAATTCACCTAGGCAAGTCCATGTCGTGACAACCCCAAAGATGTGGGACAACATTACAGTGGTACAATAATTCAAGAGGTGGAAGAGCTGCTTATCAATGAAGAATCGATCTCTGTGAATGAACGCAGATCTCAAACTCTGTGTCTGCGGAAGCGATAAGTTGATAACACTCGCTGGGATGACAATAGCAGTGTTATCGGCAACATTTTTAGGTTCCTGCTTCCAGCACATCATACTGAAGCAGAAGATACTTCGTCTTCGACACTTCACCTCAAGCAGTCAAGGACATGGGTGCCGTGTTTCCGCCAAACCTGCACCAACTACCCCGCAGTTTGTTTACCAAGCGAAACATGGCATTGTGGCGAGCTTCAGCGGTGACCTTGCAACCCCTAGGATCTTCGAGGTCTTGCAATATGAAGAATCTCAACATCCCGCAGAAGATAATCCAGCAGTCTAACCATTATCAGCGTGTTGAGTTTACGTTGACTACTGAGAGCTGGAGTGAATCTCATATCACTCAAGTATTCGATTCGCAAAGTCCGAAACTCAGGTTCTGGAGTTTGAAGGTGAGATGAAGACATCATCCTGCTGGTTTGAGGTACAAAGAGCCAGTCATTTACTCTGTGTCGTTAATGCAGTGAAGAATATCCTCAAGGTCCCCTAAGGTGTGATTGAGCTCGAATAGATCTATTGAAACAAGGTTCTCATGGACCATTCTGGGAAGAATATGGTAAGTGTATCAGAAGAGCTTGTGAATAATAAGTCATGCAGTGGAAACATGGCTAGAGATGTTGACATTGGAAGGATGATCGCAGGGAGCAGGGAGCAGAAGAGATGAAATATTGGAAATGTCAGGCAACATGACAGCAAATCAGTTCTAGAAACAAGTGTCGAGCTTCTCGAAGTCCCCTAAGACAGTGAAAGCTGTTCGGATATTCTGTCTCGTGCTCGGTAGGAGAGGAGTCCACCCGGGATGTGAGCATTGCTGCACATCGGACAAGCCATCATGGGTATGGCATAATGTAGATCATTACTTGAAAGTGATTCAAAACGTGAAAATGATATATATCTTTGTTTCAGTAGCACAACAATGGGCCAATTGTCAGATGTTGCGAGTGACCAGCGACCAGAGCTTTCGTTCTGGCATAAGCACGGTACCGAACATTGGATAGTTCGGATGAGGAGAAGTCTGCGGTCTGGGGGCTCCCTGGTAATCTATAGATTCTGGTTGGCACTTCTTTCATGTCCCCAAGTCTTTTCAGGATTCGGTTATACAGGTAAATGTGAACAAGACTTAAGTGCAAATTCTCGAGTTTATGAACTGTTCTGAAGAATGACGAAGAATTGGCAGATTCACTGGAATCAAAACCTGAGGTAGGAGAATTTCAGCCTCTGCTGCTAGATAAAAGACTCGTCAATGCGTTTGGAGGTACAGCATGCATTCCACCATTTGTGTATGAGGTAGCATGTGTTTTTTGCGGAGCCTGCTCTGAGTAGCCAGGGCTAAATTAGGTGCGAGATGAGCACCCCGATGGTTCTGAGGACTTAGAAGGCAGGGGAAATGCATCATAAAGTATGGAGTATGGGTCGTGTTTTGAGAGAGGAAGGACTGACGAGCACAAGTTCGGCCGGAGGGAAGTGGCAGTGGATGGGGACATGGCGGTGAACAGAACGTGAAGTTGATAGCGGCAAATGATTATGGAGTCGAGTCCATGTGCTATTTACAAGTAAGCCTTGGAAATGATATGTGCCATTTGCAAGGATTGATGTACCTTCCCTCCTTGCTTGTGTATTGGAGGAGGGGCTTCCTTGCGCACATCAGACCAAGCACGCGCTCTCGAGGTCCTTTGGCTGTCGTCAATATTTCTATCCACGTTGAAGATTTAGGGAGATTGAGAATAGCTTTTAACATATACATTTCGTGCTGGAAAAGATGGCGTGTGTGAAGTCTGATGTATTGGTGAATGAGGCGCAAGTGAAGCGACTCCCCCTTCGCCACTCCTGATCCTCAATAATCGTCCGCAAAAGCAGTACATTGCTTAAAATCGAGCAACTGAATCAGGAATGAACGTTTTGAGTATTTAGGACTTCTCGATCTACGTAGACATAAATAGTGAAGTGAGCAAGTCGAGGGGCAAACACGTCTTCAGATTGATTGAGATCGCTCACATGGAGCAGACCAACTTTGGTAGGTAAGGCTGTGACGTGATATGGAGATCATTTAATGGATATGAGACTATCACAAGTTTTGAGTAGGAGAAGCAAACTCGCTCGCGAAAATAGATTTCGTTTTGAGGCTAAGTAAACAAAAACAAGCGAAGTAGGTGAAGTAGGTACTCTGACGATGAAAGGAGAATGACAGCGGATAAAGTATGGCAGCCAGACAGGAAAGGAACGTTTCTTAACTGGGATACCGGTATCTAGATATTGCGATTCGTTTGAACGAGAGAATTAAGACGAGATGATATAGAGCATGAGTTGTTTCGGGATCTAGTTGAATGGGAATGCTCCGAATAGGCAGACAGCTCATATGGATTGCGTCAACATGGCGGCTTAGTGGGTTGCTCATTCTTTTTGAGATAAATTTAGATAATTATATACCACAAAGATTGAACTTTTCCCGGAAGAGATGCATTTCCACATCGGTAATCGGTTTCCGGAGGAAGGTGTGGTTGAAGCCTTTTGTCGGGAACGGATTCACTCTGATAACCCTGTTCTATTCATTCACTCATATTCGCCACACCTTGCGTTCATGAAAAAGAACACGATGGTGAGCTCTAGACTGTGAGATATGCACAAGTTTCCGTTTCTTGCTCGTTATCAACTTCGATGTCCTGACATCTGATCTAGATAAACGAGCTAGGTGAAAAAGATCCAAACATGGACAAAAAATGCGCATGTAGGCGAGCAACAATGTGTCACCGAGCATATTGGGAACATTCTCGAGCTGCTCCATCTTCCAATGGGTCAGCCTCTCGTTTACTGTCTGCCCACGCAAATCTTGGTCAAACTTCAAATGACCTCGCAGGAAGGTGTTCCAGCTTCCCTCACAGTCTGCTTACAGTCTGAGTATGCGAATCAATCAAACAACAATCACTTGATCACCACAAATAGGAAAGCCACAAGACGGTAAAATTCAGGAATTCTATTCACTGTCAGTCAATTGACCCCCGCCAACATTCTTCGCCACCACATATATTACTAACAAGAACCCCTCCTTCCTAATCCATCAACCCCGCATCTGCACCTACTCTACAGCTGCCAGAATTCCAAGAACCAAGATCTGCTGTGCTCGTCCCAATTTACCATCTACCGGCTATATGCACAGAACATCTTCACCACCTTCCACACTCATGGAAGAATATTCCATTTTGTTGGTTTCGACTCCGAAAAATGAAGGCCCCGTGATGAAACTGTACGACAGTGATACTGCACCACACCATCTATCTGCACTGCTCAAAGACTTGGTATCTATCTGACTGACTGCAGATATTTGCATGTATGCATGCAAGCACTCTATTCTCGTTCATTCTGCCTTCGACAGTGATATGAACCGAATTGTACTGCCGTTGTCGATCAAGTGATTTGATCAGCGAGATCCAGATCGTCACTGTTACTATATCGTTTCACCGATACTAGATCCGACTAGGATGAAGACGGGAATAGCGAGAGCGACATTTAGATATACGCTACGTACCAAGGAAAAGATGAAGTGCAGTAACGAGCATGGGAAATAGATGAAGATGCGTTGACTCTGTGATTTAGGGAAAAGGTAGATAGATTAATTAAAGCAGCTAAAACCCAAGGATGGGGAACGTTTGGGACGGAAGAAGCGACGCAGAGCGAGAGAGCGAGAGAGCTAGATGAAGCATGGGAGGGAAGGGAAGAATTGCACATATTTACGATGCATCAACCCATTGCTTTGGGCTTCTGAATGGTTGCTTGTAGTAAATCTTGAGATGGATGCTGGGAAAGATGATGTGTGGAGATGGTGATGATGAGATGGTGCTTTTGCGGGATTGGAAAACGATGAGCAGTCGTGACAACGTAGAATACCGGCAGACCAGGAATAGGGGTAAGAGTACGGTAGGCGAAACAGAACAGTAATAAGAATGAGAGGTAAATTTACAAATAAGAAACATAGAGACTAAGGTAGAGTAGATACCTGCGGGATGGCTTCACGATTTTGGTTTGCTGTTTCTGTCGGTTCAGCGAATCCAATCAATCGCCAGTCAGTATCGACCAGTGCGGTTTGCAGCGGTCTTTCGCTTCCGGCCTTGGGATTTCGACCTCGGCGGCGACGCCGTCAGTTAGTAGATTGCAGTACTGTGGGTGCTGTGCTGTAACGTTCCAGGATCTCGTCGAGTTCAGGCCCTGCTGCAATAAATCTACCTACCGTCTAGGTACAGCAGTAGTGAGCCACACCCAAACACAGTACTGACCTCACGACTTAGTAGCGTAGTGCTGCACTGCTGGCGGTGGTGCAGTGCTTGCATATCGACTTCTCCGTGTGTGGTAGAAGCGATTGGTTGGGGGACTGTGGTTTGTGGTGTGCTGCATGTTGAAGGGAGTGGCGCGCGGGACTAACGGCGTGGCGACATCTTGAAATGATGTGAGTGGAAGAGGTAAAAATAGGTACAGTAGACCTGCATGTCGGTTAGAGGATTGGTTGAGAAGACGACTTGATCTTGATCTTGCTCTTGCTCTTGAGTTAGGTTGAGATGAGGTACGGATCTTGGTTCAGGGACAGGATGGAAGAGAGTGGTTGTGTTTCGTGGTCGGGGACCGTTCCGTCCGTCTGACATGTGCTTCAAGGTGGGGTGAGTTGGAGGGGTCAAAACCTCAATTCTGAGTTGACAGCAAGGTAACTTTTGCGAGTATGGATTTGTGATTGGGGAAGAAGTGTTTTGAGTTTTCTTGTTTGCTTTTGACGTGGTGGGGGGTCTGGGATGAGAATACGAGGTTTTGGGACACGGTAGGGCTCTGTGAGCTTGTTTGAGATGCAACGTCCGGGCAAATGCTGTCTGACTCTTTTGATAGATAAGAAAGTAGGAAAACAGGTAGCATGGTGCGCTGTACAATACTTTACTCTGTGTGCACTAGAGTCGAGTAGTGGAGACCACACGGGCAGCAAGAAAGAAAAGTCGGGCCTTTCAGCCCTGTAGATATTATCAAGGCCAACTGCCATGCCCACGAGAAGAGAAGTGGAGAACGATTTAACAAGGAGGCGAGAATTAAATTTCACCTTGAACTTTAGAGTACAAGCTCAAAGTAAACATATAGGAAATCCGGGTTTTCCACCCTAAAGACCAAGATCTTGGTTCGGGAAGGGAACTCCGTCGAGATAGACGGTACAATTGTTGGGACGGCTAGATGAAGCTATCTCAAAAGCCTGCAGAATGTTGGAACGCTGGAAAATGCAGTAGGGAAGGACAAGCTTCTTGGACTTGACTGATGGGATTGAAATCGTATCTTTGACTAAGAAGTTGAAAACTTGATGGGAAAAGTCAATGGTTTTCTTACTTACAGAGAACTACTGTAGGGGGTACATAAAAATATCGTAATGCACAGTGCGTACCAAATTAGTGCAACAGGAAAAAGAAGAAGCACAGAACTATCAGATTGACAAAAAGAAGCCGATGACGATGATGCTTTCGAGATACCATAAGAGAGTCCAAGAGGCAATGGCTGAGGACTGTGGACATTACAGTGTCTTTCTGAAATAGATGCTGGCCGAAGTCAGGCCTCAGCGCATACAGCAGTGACATCGCGGTTCGATGAGTCCGAATCCAGCTCTGAGCCTCTGACATGCAGGTGCATGGCCAAAGCCATGACCACCAGGACCTGCCTTGGAGCCCACAGTTGTCAGAAGCTTGGCCTGGACGGCTGGCAAGAAGGTTCTGACGTGAAAGTCGGATGAAGAAAAGATTCTCACGACGGCTCAAGCATGCTTCTTTCTGATCGTCGCTGATCCACAGTGTAAGATTTTCGTTCTTCATCCAGACACGGAATACCTCAAAGCCGATGGGTTGGGTATGGTGATGTAGAAGTTGCCTTTCGTTCTCTTATCGCAATATCGATAGTTTGGTGCCGAGTGTACCGAGCCGGGATGTGCGTGATGCCATTTCTCGTTCCAATTTAAAATCCCACGCGCAAGAGCGGGTCTGGGGCATGACTAGGTAGATTTACCTGGGGTAGGGGTCAAGGAAGGGCATGAAAGAGTACATCTCGAATGCCCTTCTGGCCCTGTCTTCAAGCCCAGATGTGGCTTGCAGGGAACGTGGTACGGAACTGCCCCTTTTGACGATAGCCCGGCAGTAGCGCTCTATTGAGTTTGGCAGTCAGGGGCAGCATGCGCCTCATGTGCTTGGCAGGCAGCACAGGGATGCATCATACTTAGTACAGTACAACAGTCCTACGAAGACCAGGGTATTTGGGCCGATTATTCCATACCTTAGCGTATTCAACAACGTCTTGTCTGGTCCTCCTCTCCTCGTAGACACGTTCGACCCCCTGTCTTTGCAGTGAATTCTGCCTTTCTCCCTCTGCTGCTCTGTTACGATGATATGATCTGGTCAAACACGACAACTCATCAGCTTCTCCTCCCATGCGCAATTGCTTCTCCCAGGTCTCAGGCGTCGGAATCTGCATGTTCTGAGCCTCTGCATTTGCCTTTGCCTTTGCCTTTGCCTTGGCCCTGCACAACCACCTAGACCGCACTCGGTAATAGTAGGACGAAATTAGGTATCTCTATCGACTGATACCAACTCCCGGCTCGTCCCAGCCGTCTTTCTCTATCCGTCTGTTCAATTTGGCCTTACCGCTCAGAGGATCCCGTTCAATATTCATTCGTTTTGGTACCGCCGCGCCTTGCCCCTTCTTGGTGAGTAGGAGAATTCACATACTAGCGCTGCGAGCAAGCCATTCCATTTCCATCCCGTATCGCTCCTTGCCTGGTGCAGAAACTGTGGAGGGCACCAAGAACTTCTACTGACCAGGCTCTGCTCTGCCACACGCAGTCGATTATAGTCGGCCAGAGTATTCACCTCTACTGTCGTCCGAATTCCATTGAACGAGAACCTCTTCTTCCGACTTCATCAACCCGACAGTCACTATCGAACGATTCTTATCCGACGTCTGCTAGCTTCTCAGCCTCAACACAACTTTCGGAATCGAATAGAGTTCGGGACCCTCTTTGCCCTGTTCTTTTGGATTTCCTAAGTATCGCCTCTCTTTGGAGCTGAAGATCGACGGCCCGTGTTCAAGTGGGTTCCCAGGTCTTTAGGGCCCCTACCGCCTAACGAAAATCCACTCCACTCCTATCGTCTCGACTCCCATCGGCAAAGCTCTAGCCACTGCGCTGCTACCACCAATATACCCTGTCCGACACTGCTCGCACTCTCTCTACCTACCATCTCTCCTTCAAGCCTGCCATCCTCCCTACCAGACAACTTCAACACCGACACTCGTTTTCGATCATCACTGCCCGTTGACTGTCTGCGGCTCGCAATACTTCAATACCCGAGATAACTTAATATCTAATATATATTTCCAATCGTGTTCCTTCCCTCGTTTGGGAGCACGCCATGGAGAATCAATCAACATACAGAGGGAGTGCCATCTCTGCTGCGACAACACCAATGCGTCCCGGAACCCCAGAAAGCAGGAGAGATCCATTCGGCGACGATATCTCCCCTGCGCCTCGAGCAAACCCATTTCAGTCGCCTTACGCTTCGAGACCAGCATCTTCTTTCGGCTCCTCCTCCGCTGTCAGAGCTCTCCCATCCAGATATTTCCATTCGAGAAGAGTACACAAGGGAGAGGTAGAGAAGCCATGGCTGGCAAAGAAGGATCCCAAGGAGAAATGGGTCACCATTATTCCTCTTGTTGGATTGTTGCTCGGATTTGGTGTCGCAGGTTTCTTGATCTATGATGGACTCTCTTCTGTCGTACACCACAAGTACTGCCCTGTCATGTCCGATGACTTCTCTCAAGGCCTGAACACGAATATCTGGACCAAAGAAGCTGAAGTCGGTGGTTTCGGGTAAGCAATCCCTCGAGAGCTTCAAAATTTCCTTCTAACGATCTCTAGCAATGGCCAATTCGAGCAAACAACGCTTGACGATACCAATGTCTTCGTCTCAGGCGGCAAGCTTGTCATCAAGCCAACTCTTCAAAATGCGGATCTCATTGAGGCGAACAGTGTCATCAATCTGACAGCCGATGGAACCTGCTCATCCACAGTCATCAAGAACTGTGTTTCGCAAACCAATTTGACCACTGGAGCAATCGTCCCACCTGTCCTGTCCGGACGTATCAACACGAAGAAGGGAGGAACCATCAAATATGGCCGAGTTGAGGTTACAGCAAAGATGCCAGAGGGCGATTGGCTCTGGCCCGCAATCTGGATGTTGCCAGTCAACGATACCTACGGACCCTGGCCATTGTCTGGAGAGATCGACATTGCCGAGTCTCGCGGAAACAACCACACATATGGACAGGGAGGAAACAACATCGTCTCCTCTTCTCTTCACTGGGGTCCCGACCCAGCCAATGATGCCTGGTGGCGCACCAACGTCAAGAGAACTGCTCTTCACACTACCTACGCCAAGTCCGAACACACCTTCGGTCTCGAATGGTCCCAGAAGTATCTTTTCACCTACGTCAACACCCGTCTCCTTCAAGTCACCTACACCAACTTTAACCAGCCTCTATGGGAGCGTGGAGGATTCCCTCTTTCCGACAGCAACGGAACTCGTTTCCAAGATCCATGGAGCCAAACCGGCCGCGACCAAACTCCCTTCGACCAGGAATTCTACCTCATCCTCAACGTCGCCGTTGGAGGTACCAACGGTTGGTTTGAGGATGGAAAGAGTGGCAAGCCATGGCTCGATGGTTCCCCAACTGCCAAGAGGGATTTCTGGTCTCAACGCAATGTCTGGTACCCAACGTGGCAGAAGGAAGGAGCTGGCCAGATGGAGATCAGCAAGGTCGAGATGTGGAAGCAGTGTGATGGGAATGAGGACGAATAGACTTCTTTCTCATTGACTGGTTTTACACGGCATGCACGACGCTGAGATCTGGGGAGCATATACGATAGGCCGATTCGATTGTTGATAACTACTACTACACCTTTTGAGTTTTGTGGGATTGATGTAACTTGGCGAAACGGGATTTGGCACTTGGAACGGATATAGACTTTGCTTTGTTTTGTGGAGATGGTTGTTGGTTTGTGGTATTTGGGACGCAGGCATTCTAGCTGCTCGTTGATCTTTGCTTGTTGCAATGGATGATCTTGGTGCGGGGAAGGGGTCACGATATGTCTGGGTAGATATGGATGGATGGAAGGCTGGGGTATGGTAAAGGCGACGGTCTATCTCTTTCTCGTTCCATCATCTTATGTTCGGTTTTCTCTTTTTTTCTCTGGAGCAAATACAACATTACAAATAAATACAGCAAGCAAGCACAAGCAACACAACCAAACAAACTGCCCTAAGGAGGGTTAATGAGAATACAAAAATATAATCTTTCAAAAGTTCTTTCGCGTTTCCCTGCGTGAGTCTTGTCTTCTACATTCGACCACTTTATTTGACACTGTGTTCAACCACTTTGCCATATCTCTCTTTCTACCGGGCCTGTATGGAACGATATATTTGTACGTGTAAGTTTCCATGCCGGGTCAGATTTCTGGGCAAGAGAGACAACCGGAGGGAATGAGCATACAAATAGAAAGGGGAGGGAGACAGTCGCTCCCAGGTTCGAGCTATCATAATTAGGGGTTGCCTGAGAGCTTGAGACCAGGAGACCCTAACGGATATCGATAGCTTCCCTGTATAACTTCGAGACTCGAGAGCTTGGCAGCAAGGAGGGAAGGCAGGAAGGGAGGAAGGAATTGATGTGGTGTGGTGTGGCATCTGATATAAAGAGGACTCAACTCAAGTCTTCTTGATGCCATCGAACCATCTTAGAGGCAGGAGAGTAGTATATCTTCGCTCTTCAGCGGTTTCATTTTGTATGGGCTGTGGTAATATGAATATGAGATGGACATCTGCCCCGCGAGAGCCCAAGGCTAGAGAGGTGATGTCATTTTTTTTTTTACTTCTACACGAGTTCCTGTTCATCTCCCCTGGTCGAGCCCAGATCTCCAAAGACCGCGTTAGGAAATTATCTAGATCCCGAACAGCGTCACATCAGAACGCCATTTTCGTGATTTCAGGTACTGTATGCACTGCCAGGTGGCGTGGATCAAGCTTCCTCCCTTTCCCACTTTCTCTCTGTTATTACGGTATATTACTCATGTATGATCTCCATACAATAAATGGGCAGAGATGACAACAATAGCAAAGAGAAAGGAGTAAAGCTCCGGCAGGAAATGATGCTTGCAATGTTATGCCATGCTATCTTCCAACAACTCGGTACACCGGATCCGGCACGCTTCATCTCTCTGCCTTGATTCAAAGTCGCATTCTATGATCTATCTATTCTACGGTCCTATCTCTTCTACAGTAACCAACATCTCAATCCGACGCGACGCGTCGCGATAGGATACCACGCTGCCATTCTATGAGGCGCACATGCGGCTCGAGGCTCGAGGCTCAAATCTCGAGCCTCCCCCTTTTCCATACCCAGCTGGTCATCCGTCTTGTTAGATCCCGATTTTGAATCCGCATTTACAGTGTTGGTATTCTCCGGGGTCTTAAAGCTGTGGCATTTCAAAAACTTGCCCTTCTCTCCCCTTTTCAAAAGCGCGCTTCATAGCTTCCTCGGTCGGCCCAGTGCAGGCGTCTCGCGAAGGAAACCTCGTAATTTCCACTCTCTGCTGCCATCCCCTTTCGCATCGTACCGCGCGCCTTTTCCTTTTCCTTTTCCCTTTCCCTTTTCGGTGGTGCAAAAATTTGCCGCACCTGGCCTAACCTATTGAAACACATTCTTTTTTTTCTTTGGTTGTTTAAATCATGTCTTACCCTTCCGTTTCGGGGGATTTAAGAAGGATTTAGACTTTTTTTTGACTCTTTTTCTTTGGGAGGGGAGGACGGAAATGGTAAGGAGGGAAGTTGTGGATGCGTTAGTTGACAGCTGACAGACGGGAAGGGGGAAGGGCTTGGCAGGGGTACATGAATAACATACTACTGTTCAGTAGGATACGATGGGATGGGATGGGATGAGCTGGGATTCTGGGAGAGGGGAAGGGAGAAGGAGAAGGAAATGGGTTGGTATTTTTCTAATTCGTGTTTGGTTTTTCTTTGGTTGGTTGGTTGGTTGGTTGGTTGATTGGTTCTTGGTAGTAAAAGAACCCGCTGTTAGAGTCGGAATTTTGGTGGTGATACGAAGTGGAGTGACGAAAGACTGTTGAGATCTTGATCTTGGGGAAAGGAGAAAGAGGATGCAATGATTGGATGTGAGTGGCTGGTTGAATCGGCAGTTTTTACTTGTTCACTCGATCATGGAATTTTTTGATTGGTCGATTCTTTTACCAGCTGAAAAGTTGCCGCGCGTGGTTGACATGTCGTTTCCTCCTGGATGTTTGCTCACGAACTTCTTCTTCTGTTTCTATTTTTGCCTTTCTTATTTCGATTCGTCGTAGATGTGTCATTTTCATGAAAGAGTATGACGAGATGTAGCCTCCAAACTCTTTGCTCAGCCAGCAGCGCGGCCCAGAGCGGCTGTTCCTGACATTAGTTCCTGGGCAGACTTCCTCACTTGTCTCATTTTTAGAGAACTGAGAGGTTTGTTGTTGCTGCAGCTCTTCGGCATTAGGCTGGGTTGCGAAACGGACGAGACGAGGCTGAGGATTGGCATCGGGTTACTTTGAGGAAAGTTCTTGGGTTTTTGCTTGGTGGGAGGGATGAGGTCTCCTGACTTGAATTGGGGAGCGGGATGCTTTGTAAGACCTGGTGCTGGGAAGCTGGAACAGGAGTCAAGGCATGATGAAAGGGAAGGATTGGTGAGGTGTTTTGCCGCTTTGCGTGCCTGGGGATACCGTCTCGAGGCTGAGTGTGAGAGCAGCGACTTGGGCTTGTTTGATTCTGTTTTGGTCTGGACATGCTTGGTAGGGGAATGGAAAGGAAAAGACCGGGGCATTGAAGACTTGCTGGTATGTTTAAGAGAGCTGGGGCGTCAGGTTCGGGCTGATTGAGGCTTGAGGGTTTTCTAGGTCAGGCTTCCATCCAAGGGACGGAAGCCCGAGGGTATTGGAGAGAGAGATAGATAGGGTACGTGTGTGTGTGGGCGACAAGAGTGAAAGGTGGAGAGAATGAGACAGACAGAGCTGTTGTACCACATCATGACTGCCGTTGCCTCGGGTCAAAGCTGCCTGGCTGACTGTGCCTTGAGGGCTTGATGCTTGGAAGAGTGGCAGAATACACACAATATTGACAGGCTTGCAGATATCCCAATAGAGATTTACTTTCTGGCACTTTCGATACCGGACAGATGGAATGTGGCAGCGTGTGGCAGAGTATAAGCTTCTCATTGGAATTCTCCAAGACTGGAGATCTGGGGATAATGAAGCTTGATTCTCCTGCCTTGCATCCCTCTCTTTTGACGATCGATTGTGAGATGCAGGTGCTTGAAATGGAATGTGCAAGAAGAGCATTACTAGTAAGAGGACTATCGAATCCAGTCAATCCTCGAGTGCAGTACAGTATCAAGCCCGCATGCGCGATCTCGCATGTATCTAGCAGTACTTCTGCTGTATCACCCAACAAGCATAAGATTGAACACAGCAGCAGAATCTCAGCTGGTACTAGGAAAGACCGTCCCCATTAACCAATATTGACAGCGCATCATACATGGACTTAATGCAGCATAAGGCAGGGTCCTCGTATATATGTACGAGTATGCAAGAGAATGCAAGGTGTGTAAAACGAAGTAAGGCAGAAGTACCGGTACTCACCGATACTTCTTCTGTGGCTTGGCCAAGCTGGATTGGTACGGTTACAAGATGTAGAAATACCTATTCTGTCATTGTGCGACACAATAGTTTGTCATGAAGGCTAGGAAGAGATTGTGATACCTATTGCATTGGAGTGGAGTGTGCTACGGCATCGCCAGATAGACCTGTGAGTACTGATAATGGGTCGCATGCAGGTGATGACTGACAGGAGGCTCGTATCTCGAAGCAGGACGTTACACCGCACCCAGTCTCTGCTTTTCGATACGTAGTATTGATGTCGCTTCACTTGTATAGGACTTATGCATGTGAACTTGTGAAGTCTTCAACCGAACAGAGTAGACCCGGGGTTGAGATAAGGCCCTTGTCATCAGCAGTGCATGTCTCACCACCTGTCAGCAGTTTAAAGCTTGAATTCAGAATCAGGACAGGGTTCCTGTAATCGCCACTCAGGGGTCGTTTTCATTCTGGTGATGGTGTGTGGCCGATACGGGAGGAGAGTTGGAAGCGAAGGGTCTCTTTTGCTTTTGTTTGGTAGTTAATTGGATGGTCGGGCCACAAGGGTGTGCGGTAGGGCAGGCTGTCTGCATTGCAGATTGCAGGCTGCAGTCAGCTGGAAATAGAATTGTGAAAGTGACGTTGAATGCATGAGGAAATTGGAGATTTGTTCTGCTTGTCTGTTTTAATGGTGGCGGATAAGAGATAATGGTTCTTCAGATTTGAAAAATGTCGTGATGTGCCTCGCAGCCGCATGTTGTGTGTGTGATGGGCACTTGGAAAAAAACGGGTCCTGGTAGTATGGATCCAGCCCTCTGTTTTCTTTATCTTTGGTCTAGTCCGTAGTCTCTTGGTTTTCAATAGATTCCGATGGGATGAAATGGGTTTGATACAATAGGTTTTGCGGCCCGAGTACTTTTGCTGATATCAATCGGAAGCCAAGCCTAGCGAAGGAACTGCATAGAACAATTCGAGCGTCAATATGCCTGGGCTCTGTCAAAGTGGACCTCTGCTGAAATGTTGAAACTGTAGCCGTCGATATCTTCAAAGATTACGATGTTCGGTTTGGTTTGTCTTGATAGCAGCTTTCTTTCGTTTTCTGCAGCGTTTCCTGTTTGTTTTGACAGCTTGACCCACTGGCTGACTTGTACCCTTAGACGCTTGGATCGGAGAACGGTCCCAAAGTGTTGGAAATGCGGCTCGCCAAGATGGGACCGTTATCATAATCCGCGTGGTACAGTATGAGCTGTTGTGAGTGGGGTCGCTTTGCAGCATCGCATTGTGTTGGATGTGCTGGGTCTGTGAGGTGTGGATGTGACCCTGCCTTCTTAAGTGCTGGCGAGATGCTGATGTTAGTGATATTCAATTGCTGATGAAGCAGTGGCAAACTGGAAGTGGCACTTGGAATTATACATCCTGTGATTCTCGGACATTGAAGCATCCATGGGGTGGTGTTTCCAATATGGCCTCCGTGGAAGTGTGGTTACTATTCACTCTCAAGCCTCTCAGGCTCGGAGTGCTTACAGCTGAACGTAACAGCACTCCTGTTTTTTGCCTCTTCCATGCTTTGGTGTTTTGTCAACAGGCCCGTGAGTTTGGTAGACGACTTGCGTTGGTGTCCGTGTAGGTTGTAGTGCAGTTTGAGGCGCAGGACATCCATCAAATTGATAGCGTATTTCAACACTAAAGATTGGTCAATATCCCACCGCTGTGGTCTGGTCTGTTCTAGTTTGAGATCTCAAAGGATTGGGGCTATCGAGCCCAGCTGCCAAACTTCTGGCAGCAACGGCGTCGCTCACTTTTGCCTTGACGGGTCCTAGTGCGCGATAAGCTCAACCGAACCTCACGTTATTTCGGGAGCCCATGTGGGAGAGACCCATCGAGACTCTTTGAGGCTCCAGCAAGTGGGGGAGCTGAACGTCTGAAAAACATTCGAGTTTCGATACTGAATTCTGTCGTGCTGAGCCGATTTGGTTTGACTTTTTGGGAATTAAAGAGGCGGCTCGATGCTCCTTTTGGTTCTGATGTAACGAAGGCGGCTGGAGGCTCGTGGGACAGGATATCCAGAAGGGAAGGGTGAGAGCGAGCCGCGGCAGCGTAATGCTTGATTCCGCCTGCAACGCTGCATCCATGCAGCTGGAAGCCAACTCATCCTTATCTGTGTTGTCATACACGAGAACAGCTAGCTGTAACTGCATAGACTTGTGTCAGAGTTGCTGGCGATGCCGTAGGTTTTGCTTAGGGTGAGTCTAAAATTCGTATTTTTGGTTCCTGTCGAGATGAAGAATCCAATCATCCGTCCAGCGATTGGAGGATCCTGCCGTCGCCCAGCTACAACGTTCTTCCGATAATCCGATTCCCGTCTTTGTATTTTTGTACGGAGATTGACGAACGGGGATCGACAGGGGAAGCGAGACAGAACACGGGAGAGATGCCAAGAACATTATTATTTTCTTTGCCCTCTTTCTGGGTCTTGTTGCAGACTTCCAAGAGTTGAAGTTTTCAATTCTAAGGTGGGATGTATAATTTGGGTAGGGCTGGCCCAAACTCGATGATGTCGATTGCCTTGAGCCTCGTGGGTCTTGATTATCTGTGGTAATTTGAGATCTGCAGCGTGGCTTAAGCACCTTGGACCTTTTTGGTGGGCTGAAGTTCGTCCGAACCTTACTCAACTTTAGGCTTTTTTAGTGCCAGAGAGCACATTTCGTCCTCGGTCCCTTGTTATTCAGCGATGTGATTTTGGATGCCCTTGTTGACATACACTTGACTGCACTTCCATGCTTCATCTTGTCTATGGTCAGCGATGCGCTGAAGAGTGAAGCACTTGCTCCGAGTGTATGCCTACATTTATTGCATACTCGGTATCAGAATGAGAATCGCAGAACCCTTCATCCCTGGCAGTAACGTCGCCTGATCGGGAAGTGACATTGAGCACAGGTCTCCATCTCATTTCCACATTTCACCAAACCCACATTTCCTCCAAGGGCCCACTCCTCCGATGGAACCCTGAAAAGAAGAACGAGACATCCGCTCTCTGGGACGAGGGTTCCAGAATTGTGCGGTCCCTGCCGCTGTTTATCGCTTACCCCTCTTCAGCATGCCACCTTTGGTTCCTTTGGAAATGGTTGGGGCAACCAAGGTTCCTAACAGCTAAACTTTAGTTCCTGTTGAAGTTTGGACGCGACGAGTATTGGACTCCAAAGCTGCTCGCTTTGATATCAACAGTTTGAGGCATTTTCAAAGGCCAGCTCGAGAACAGAACAAGCTTATCGAGGATTGATATCATCCGCACACGTTGTGTACTTCAGAGCCTCTTACGGATGGCAGCGGTAAGAAACCTGAAATAAAGTATTGTTGATCGACAGCCGGGACGCTGGAAAGCTGGATATCAGCGATAACAGACTGCTCATTGAAGGCGTTTGTTTGGCCAGTGCCAGGGCAGAAATGTTCTCTTCAGGGGACCCTTGGGAAGAAGGGATGTGAAAGCTCCGAGAGGCTGCTTTGACAATTTCCTCATAACCTTATCAATTCACCCTTGGCTGGCTGTTGGCATCCAGGACGAGAGTCTTAGGTATGCCGAGCAGGGGTAGTTGAGGGGACACCAAAGCACTGTGGCACTTCAGACCAGCCCACAATTCACTCCCAGCGATTCTCGATGTCTCGGCTAGGCGACCGGGATGGCAGCCACAGCTGCCTATTTGGACATTCCTGCAGCGCTAGGTAGCGCTAATCTAAGACCGCGGCACGCCCCTTCCCCTGAGTGCCAAGCCACGAACACGAGAAACAGAAGCTGGGAAATCTGCAGTAAATAGAATAGATCACATTATTCAGGGGTATCATGGATACCTAGGTAGCTTCTCCCAGCGGTTGACGGGCATTCCAAATCCTTGACTGACTGGTCCTAACGGTGAGTAATTCCAGTGGACGGTCGCCGAAAAATTAGGGATCATACCGTGTCATTCAGCACTTTCCGTCACTGTTGACGTTGACTTGCTTCACTCCTCCTGTTTCTATGTCACTGATTGCTGTCGGCACAAAAACATCTTTCTTCCAGACAAAATGATTGTCCGTTGGCAGCCACAGACAGTCGCACCAAATTGACCACACCGCAATTGCCTGAGAATCCTGACTTACTCCCAGCTCGTTCTTTCTTTCTTTCGTTCGTTCCTTTTTCGTGATGCAGAGTCAACGCACGCTGCTGCACTCTACAAAACCGAAGCAAGGAACCATAAACACTTGACGTACAGTACGAACGAGACCGCGCGCGCGATATTAACACTTTTCTCCACTGCAATCGCTGTGGACCAGAGAATTCAGCACGACCGATCCCCCAAGTCCACTGCGAGGAGATCCACTGGAAATCTCGAGTCTCTTCAGCACAGGGCCCTGAATACCCCCAAATCTTTTGTTATCTTTCCAAATACCCTCGTCCTCAATCCCTATCAGAGCCATACCCATACTGTTTTTCCATCCCCATCCTGGTCGGGCCACATCTTTCTGCCGTGTGGCTAGTTTCTGACTATCAACACTATCAAAACGCCTCTCTCGCGCCTTCGTGCCGTGAAGGGTCAAGGCAAATCAACCTTCCCCTTCGCCCCCTCCTCTCCCTCCGGCCCTGCACCTGTGCGAATACTTCGTACATGGCCTAAATAATGTTAATCAATTGCCTGTGCGCTTTGCCACACTCTTACTAGTTGAGGAAAAGAGACGCTGCCGGATTAAAAAATGATTCGCTGTAACCCCCAGATTTTATGGAAATGTCTAGAAGCAGCACAGACACCAAAATAACATTATTTAGGCCATGTACGAAGTAGTCTCACCATCCGCGCTCGAGGACCACTCATTCCACCCTTGCAAAGCCCCAGCTTGGCTGACTAGGAGCCGGAAAGTCAACCCAACTTTCACCAGGTTCCTATCCACGCGCTTGCCCTCATCCGTCTCTGATAGCAGGCCAGACTTCCTCCTCCTCTCCACCCAGCTCGCCTTCTTTCCTCGATCTTCGTCTAGCTCACACAATATACATCCTGGGTCGCCGCACACCCTTCACACTCGTTGTCCAACAATCGTTCAGTTCCCTCAGTGTCCGCCGTCAACGACACTCGCCCATCGACCGACAGGATCTTGTTGTCGAGGCAGATACATCCTCCAACTGATCATTCGTAAGGACCCTCTTCGATCTCAAACTTCCAGTCCTTGACTGATTGGAAACACGCTCAGGCCCGCCGATCGAGTAACTTGTTTATATATGAGTTGCTTCTAATACACCCTCACCCACAGTCACTCGCTCAATAGTATCGTGTCCGCGCTTGAAGTCGTCGAGGAATTCCTAGGATTCAACGAGACGTCTTGCTGTCTCGCCGACCAATATCCTAATCCACAAGCAAGAACAACACCGTCGCCATGGGTCTGGGAAGTTACTTCAAGGCGAAAAAGCCTGCCCCTCCAGCAGCTGTGGTAATGACGGAGAAGCCTGCATCCTCGCCCTCACCCCACAACAGCTTTAATATGGAACTCCAACCACCCCAGTCGAGGTTTGGCTCTTCAAGAAATTCGATATCGAACCGATCAACACAGAGCTCAACCTTCCTCGATGACATCAAGCATGAGGTTATGGTAAACTACCTGTACCAACAACAATGCTCACATCTCTGGGTCAGCGATGGAAGTGGAGAGATCGAAGGTGTTCTTCTCAGGAAGTCGAAGAACACTTACATGGCATGCCCGCCACAATTGGGCAACTCTGCTTTTGCATCTTCTTGTGCTGCACTTAATGTCCAAGTAAGAGAAATTCTCTGCAGTCTTCCAGGCGATTGCTGACAATATCAGTGTGCAATGACCGTCAACTCGAGAGTCATCAAAACTTTCCTTCAATGGTCCCCAGATGCGGTCGACGTCCCCTTACTTAATGGTCTCCGCATCCAAATTCTTCCCACAATCGAGGACCTTCCCCGAGCCAGGAAGCATCAATTCGCCGCTTTCGTTGCATCAGAAGCCCTTCTGGTAGTCTGGGATGACGATGCTTTACATCTTGTTCAACGTGCGAAACAAATTGAATCGGAATTGATGGAGCTTGTGTGGAAGAATGGCCCCTCCGAAGGCGACGATGGAGAGAAGAAGGATCCTAATATCGCCGTCTATGAGATCGACGAGGAGAGCGGAGAGATTGTCCCAGAGAAGCGTCCGTTACACTTGCAGAATACCGTCTTGGTCGCCTTGACTTTGATCTTGGTTATTACGTTCTTGGGAGCCGGTGCCCGGCAACTTGCCATTGAAGTCGAGGTTGATGGCAGCTACATTCGCCTTGCCCTCCTCGCTTTGACACCCGTCCAAATCTTCTTCACCCTGTTCTTCTCCCAGGTCATCATGGGATGTTTGGCTCAGCTCTTCGGTCCCGTCCGACAGATGACCATCAACTCCAAGTTCTACTCTGCTCGTGCTCCACCTCGGATCCAAGCTGCCACTCTTCCCCACATCACTATCCAGTGCCCTGTGTACAAGGAAGGTTTGAGCTCTGTCATTGCGCCAACCGTCAAGTCAATCAAGCAAGCCATCTCCACTTATGAACTTCAAGGTGGATCTGCCAACATGTTCATCAACGATGATGGTCTCCAAATTATCGATGAGGAGGAACGTCGCGCAAGAATCGAATTTTATGCTGATCACAGCATTGGATGGACTGCCAGACCAAAGCATGGAGATAACTTTGTCAGAAAAGGAAAATGTACGTTCTATATCCACCAAGTGAAGTTCCTCAGCTGACAATTATATAGTCAAGAAAGTAAGAGATTTCCCCCAATTAAAGAGCCAGCTGAGTCTGGTGATCCACAAAATGCGGTTTGGCCCAGCGGTCCCGCATTCCTCAGCCTCACGTCTGGTCCACCCTATGGCCTTCGGCCATGACCCTCCACCATCTTGAATCTTCGGAGCTGAATGCTGACGATCTTTCCTAATGTAGGCTTCGAACATGAACTTTGGCCTGCATATTTCATGCATGGTTGAGGAGAAGCTGGCCTTAATTCAACGACCTGTCGATTGGACCCAAGC
This sequence comes from Cadophora malorum, assembly GCA_017365405.1. NCBI lineage: Eukaryota > Fungi > Ascomycota > Leotiomycetes > Helotiales > Ploettnerulaceae > Cadophora > Cadophora malorum. The sequence continues at coordinate 46,218 of JAFJYH010000162.1, read as the reverse complement.
TGATGAGGCTCAAGCCTACGAGCGATGCTTGAAGGAGGCTCTTGAGGACAATGGACGTGCCTGGGCTGATGGAAACATCCGTGTGGGAGATTACATTCTGCTGAGTATGTTTCCCCGGGATTTTCAATTCGGTCAAGACTAATAAAAACTAGTTGACTCCGATACCCGTGTCCCTCAGGATTGTCTCCTGGATGCTTGCTCTGAAATGGAACAATCCCAAGAAGTCGGGATCATGCAATTCTCGTCCGGTGTCATGCAAGTTGTCAACACCTACTTCGAGAATGGTATCACTTTCTTTACCAATCTCATTTACACTGCCATTCGTTATACCGTCGCCAACGGTGATGTCGCTCCATTTGTTGGTCACAACGCCATTCTCCGCTGGTCTGCTATTCAACAGGTTTCCTACGAAGATGAGGACGGATACGAAAAGTTCTGGTCTGAGTCTCACGTGTCTGAAGATTTCGACATGTCTCTGCGTCTTCAGTGCAACGGCTATACCATTCGATTGGCTGCTTGGGCTGGTGAAGGATTCAAGGAGGGTGTATCTTTGACCGTATACGATGAACTGGCCCGTTGGGAGAAATATGCCTATGGTTGCAACGAGCTCCTGTTCCACCCAATCCGCAAGTGGATCTACAAGGGCCCTTTCACCCCTCTGTTCCGCACTTTCTTGTTCTCCAACATTCGATTCACCTCCAAGATCACCATCATCTCTTACATCGGTACCTACTACGCTATTGGAGCTGCATGGATCATGACAACGGCCAACTACTTCGCAATTGGATGGTTCAATGGTTATCTCGACAAGTACTACGTCGATTCATGGAAGGTGTGGTTCTCTATCATCATTGTCTTCAACGGTCTCGGAAACATTGCGCTTGCCGTTATGCGTTACCGCATTGGCGAACGCAGTCTCCTGTACGCGCTCTTCGAGAACTTCAAGTGGACCATCATGCTCGCAATCTTCTTGGGTGGTCTATCCCTCCACGTCTCACAAGCACTCCTCGCCCACATGTTTGAGATCGACATGACATGGGGTGCTACCGCAAAGGAAGCCGAGTTCTCCAACTTCTTCATTGAAGTTCCCAAGGTCCTGAAGAAATTCAAGTTCTCCATGGCCTTCTCGATTATCGGCATCGCAGGTATGATCATCCTCGCCGTCGGCAAATCATTCATCCCATATGACTGGATGATTACCGATTTCGTCGCTATCCTACCGATGGCTACGATCACTGCATCCCATCTGCTATTACCGCTAGCGCTCAACCCTGCGTTGATGACATTCTCATGGTAGATGGCTCCATTTCATTTTTCCTCTTTGCAGTGGGCGTTGGGGTATGGCATGTAGATTGGGTTGAAAGAGATGCAAATATAAAGGTGCTCTGTTTATGTTTCGATGTTTCGATGTTGCTTTTTGGCTTGCGGGGGAGTATATCAAACGAAATTATAGAATGGCATTCCCTGGTTTGGGTTGTATATGTGGGAACCACCAAATGGGCAACTTTGTTTTTTTCTTCTTCTTCTCTTTTCTTTCTCTTTATGTGGTATCTATGGAGTGGGATGGATGAATGGATGGTAGGATGGATGGAATACCTGGGTTGAATTGGATGATATGGGGGTTAGGTGTATGAAAGAAGGGATGGGTTGGAGAGTAGTTGGGATGGGTTGATGATGACCGTCCGTTCGTTCTTGATGGCTAGCTGCTACAGTACATTTAATTGTTAATGCAAATGAAAAAAAGGCAACAAGACAATACAAAGCAAAGCACATTGGCACAAGCAAATTCTGCAGACTCTTCACGTTTTTGAAACTTTGTGAGCTTCGAGTAGGAGATTGAAAATTCAAAAGCTCCAACTCCTTTCACGGACAGCCGACGGCTACGATGAGAATGTGATTATTTCTCCCCATTGCGCCGCTTCATTATCCTTTGCCGCACCGGATTGGAATGAGATGGGATCCTCGCCATCATTATTAAAGTCCTGATGTAGATACAGGTCTAGAAGTAAATATAGATTGGGATTGGGTTGGGGATGAATGGTTATAGCGGAGTCAAGAGATATGCATTCTGTCTACGGTGGGGATGTATTGGTTCAGGGATTGTGATGGATGATGGATGGGGGAGTGAATGAGTGAGACATTTGCCCTTTCTAATTGGATTTGCTTGCTTTTTCTATGACCATCTCCATCTCCATCTCAACTATTGTATGTTGTTCGCTTGAATGGAGATTCGATAGTTTGGGCTGGGCTTGGAAGTGAGTGAGTGAGTGCGTTGGCAGGGAGAGAGAGAAGGAGGGGGAGGGTTTGAGGAAGGGCGAAGGGGGGATGTGAGAAGGGGGGAGTGAGACTTTTTGAATTTGGAGAGAGGGTGAGGCAGGTAAGGAAGGGGGCCTCTGAGACAAGGCAAGGCAAGGCTGGGAAGATGGTGCATATGCGTTTGCATTTACAGGGTGGAATTTTGAGCTATGCAAACATGGTACTGTATGTATGCGTGGTGATTATTTGCTTGTGGTGGTGATCTTTTTTAATGATGCTTGAATTCTCAAGACTTAGGGCGGAAGGAATCTAGTACAGTACCCGGAAACTTAACCTGTGCTTCCGAGCCGCTGTCGTTGTCACTGTGCATGGTACAATATGCTTGAGGTGGGATTAATAGTCTACTATATGATGGTGCTGGTAGACACCTACTTTAGGTAGAATTGGGAGCCCCGCTGCGATACTGCAGTTGAGAATGTGTGCGAATAACCTCGGCTCTTTTCTCTCTCTTCTTTATTGGATTAAATGGATTCATGGGAGCCAGTGGATTGCTGGTATGTCCAAATGTGATGATGCGCTGGTGACTCGACTCAGTTTGGTGTGCAGTGCCGTAGATGTACTGCTTGCATGCATGCAGTGAATACGAGGTACATGCATACATACGGTACATGGTTAGGCGTGGTGGGAATAGCTTCATTTGTAGATAAGAGTTGTGGTGGGAGATAAGAAAGAATTGAGGCGGTGGGAGAGGAGCGGTATCGAAGATTGTGTGTGATGAAATAGTTTTATGTGAGTTGTCAACTGGGTTGAATGAGAGGATTGGATGAGTCTAAAGTAAAAGTACGTGCATATGCAGTCATACAGAAGGTATCTAGAAGTTCTTGACTCTAAGAAATTGATTGAGAGGAGGGAGACCGGTAGGCTGGGAATGGTGTCATTTTCTGGATGGGATGAATTGATGAGATGGATTGATTGCTTTAGGCGATCACATCGTGCGTTATGCAGTGCCGTGCAGATGCTGTACTGTTGAAAATCGATAGTCTGATGCTGTGGTGATGCGCGGAGATACCAAGAAGAGATAGATAAACACTGTGGATGATGGACCGGTCCGATAAGGATTGATTGTGCTGAGGACGATTGATTGTGAGGTCGGACAGGATACAGAGGCTTGGAGAGTCAGAGAATATACGGGTATTGCTGTGATGGAAGACAGTCAGGCAGCGGCTGATGCGTGAGGAAGTGGGGTGTCGGCAGAGGGCACTGGGTGAAGAATTGATTGAGGGTATGAGTTTAGCCTGAAGATGATACATGATGCCACCATAGATCTGAGGAGGTATTGAAGATTGAGAGTTTCTACAATGGTAGGATTGAGGCTGATGTTATGGGAAGTGTGATAGTTCGAAGTATCGTGAGATCCATGCTGGACCGTGGACGCCAAGACGTGGTGTTGATGGACATTGGGACTTTTCAGATGAGGGTTGGATGCCGAGTGCAGACTACTCGAGCTTTCATTTAACAATTTCAACTTTCACCTCAGCAACGTATCCTCTACGAGTCGTAATTTCAGTCCTCTCTCTGGAAATGAGGCCTTCGTACCATGTAGCATCGTGCAAGTGTGTACGAGGCCGTTATTTCAAATGGGTCTTAAAAAGGTGTCGTTTCTAGTCTTGGTGCGTCTGGAAAAATGGAAATAGCATAGCGATGCGATGCGATTTTGATAGTTCGACACTTACAGACTTGAGTGGAGCTGAATTGAGCTTGTTTTTTTGGAGCTTTTTGGGTGGAATGTGTAGGCCCGTTTGTGGAGTTTGTTGGGTTGCTGCAGAATTACTTAGCGTTGGAACGGAATGCTCGATGGTAGCCTGGCAGGACGTCAAATTGTAGTGTTACGGGTTGATGAATGCTCAGAGAAAGGCATATGAAGCGAGAGCATCTCTTTTCAAACGCGGAGAAAGGTTTAAAAGTAAACATATCAAAGGCACAAGATGAAGAAGCTGAACTGAGATATCGAAATGATCATGCTCATTCTCATCTTCCAACTACCCAAAATGCAACTGGCTCAACGCCTTCAACGCCTTTGTTCCACGCCAATTCCGATATCCTGCTCCATCCAATTACAATCCGTTCATGCGGGTTGACCAGAGCAAAACAGGACCAGTTCGTATTCCTTTTGGCGTTGAAGTTTCGATGGCCCGTTCACTGGCTCGGTCGTTGGCTGCTGATCGTTATCATGGCCCGCCCTCCCTATCTCAAACCCGCCAGCGCAAAACCAAGGCCTGAACCCCGTTCGGAATCGCTATCAGTGCTGGTCCGCTATGGTGCTATTACAGGGTACTCGGGCATGCCCAGCGAGTATCCACAGCGGTAGTGGACCTGTAGATCTTCTCGTGTAGTGCATTTCCAGGGGTCCAAATGGCGAGCAATCAATGGACACGGCGATGCATCGCGGTCGCTCCCCTCCCTGTGCCAAGTTTGGGCAAGGCCCCGAAAATAAACTGTGCCGGACTGATTGCGATGTTGTTGGATCTCGGAACGAAAACCACCTCAACCACGTCTCTTGTCCTCGGTGCATCGTTCGGAATCTTTCTTTTCGTCAGAAGGGATAATTTTCTGTCTACCTGTCTGTCGCTTTTGTTGCATTTCGTACCTGCTTGAAGTCTGTCGCTACATACTTTGGTAAACTATTCGGTACATTCGCTCCAAACCGAGATTTCTTGACCAGTCCCTCGTTCCCCACATAATCAGAACGCCAGTACCGGTGACGATTGGAAGTATAGAAGGATTGAGACGTCGCAACTATGAGGACACAATCGTGGAGAGCTTTGGCTGTGGCGGCAGTGGGGTTGTTTGCTGGAATAGAAGCGCAAACCGGGAGCTTGCAGGATTTGGGATCATTATTGGCGGATCAGAAGAACTTGACGACTTTCTACTCGTTAATCAAGGTATGCACTCGATATGCAGAGGAGCTTGGGTTTCAGAAAGCAAGCACTAATTCATGTATAGAAATACCCAGACATTCTGCTGAAATTGCCCTCTCAATCTGGTGTCACTGTGAGTTCCCCGCCTCGATGGTCACTTGCAAGGGAAGACAGCTCAATAACTAACACTTCGCAGATCCTTGCGCCGAATAACGATGCCTTCGACAAGATCCCATATACCCAGCTCAACTCTGCGTTTGAGAACAACGACCAGGATACGATTGTCAATGTGCTCAGTTACCATATCCTACAAGGGCAGAAGATGGCAGCTCAATTGATCCCCGGAACCCCGGTTTTTCTGCCTACACTTCTTAATGATGCTAAGTGGAGTAATGTTACGGGAGGGCAAGTGGTACAGAATGTGAAGCAGGCAGGAGATGTTGTTGTTTTCGTTAGTGGACAGGGAAGCAGATCTACGCTTACACAAGCTGTATGACCCCCAGAACAGGTAGAGAAGAATGTAGCTAACATATACAGGATCTCCCCTTCTCTGGCGGTGTCGTCCAAGTTATTGACTCTCTACTCATTCCACCCACGAATCTCACGGAGACGACCACGGCTTTCAATTTAACCTCCTACCAAGGTGCCCTTTATGCTACCGAGTCAATCGATAACTTCACAGACACGCCAAACTACACACTCTTCGCACCCAACAATGCGGCATTCCAAGCCCTCGGCTCAGCTATCTCTGGCTTGTCAATGGAAGACCTGACCTCAGTCATGGACTTCCACGTCCTCCCCAACCAAGTAATATACTCCACCTCCCTCCTAAACGGCACAACATGGGCCACCAAGCAAGGCAACAACATCACCGTCCGCCACTCCGGCAACAACGTCTACATCGACAGCGCCCAGCTCCTCGACTCCAACATCCTCCTCGCTAACGGCGTCCTTCACGTCATCGACAACGTGCTGAACCCCCAAGGTCCCGGCGCCATGCCCAATCCCGATCTCCCTACTCAAGTCCCTGCGTTCGCGTCCGCGAGCTCGGTCGCGAATTTGCCGTTTACGACCGCTATTCCGTGTACGGAGTCTTGTCCTGTGAGCAGCACGAGTGGGAGCGAGACTGGGACGGCTAGTGCCAGGGCGACGACTACGGGGAGCAGCAGTGCGTTTACGACGAGTAGTAGTTCGGCGTTTGGGGTTGCGATGGCGAGGGAGACGGGATTGGTGGGCGTTGGGAAGGCGGGGTTGATGGTTGCGCTTGGAGGTGCCGTGATGATGATCTAAATTTGAGAGAATGACTTCGAACTTTATTTTGTGGTATATCAGTTCACTTGATTTCAAGGCATGATGAGATTGGGAGAGTCTGATTCAAGAAAGGAGAAAGGGGGAATTTTTGACTGTTTATACGCGATTTGGCGTTGGAAAATACCTCTTATGTTATGCTATGTTCTACTTGCTTTGGTTGGGCTTTTAGGCAGATGGGATTTAGGTGGGGAAAGAATTATATAGATTGGTAGAAGAGTCTGGTTTGGAGAGGCGGTTGGGGCCAGACCGGTCGCCTTAATGTAATGTTTGAAACTTCATCCTTCATCTCTGTTCTTTGGTTTTGCCTCTCGGACTTCTTCCTTGTTCGTTATTTCACTTGGAAGCTCTTATCTGTTGATCCTTCTTCTTTGGTGATCTGTTCGAAAATCTATTCAGTGCACTAAGTTAGAGTGAAGAAGACAGATAGGAGAGACATGCAATGAGTTTGTTTCGCTTATGTTTATTTGTTTACCGCCGTCGATCATTTCTCGCAAGCGCTGTGCCCAAGAAAACATTCAACAAGTCGTGCACCACTTATCACACCACTTAGAAGTGAAAGATCCCTTGAGTCGTCTAGCTAACTTTGACGGGCAGGTAACGGGTAACCTGTCTCATGTTCTCTCACTTTCTTCACTTGTCAGCTCTTTCATTCATTACCCCACATGCTCTTTTTCCTCAATGCTCGCTTATATGCTGATCTCGCATCTCTGTAGTGTCGTCTCACTATACTCTGAGCCAACAGTATAAATGTTTGCTATGCTGGGGAAGTTTTGGAGCCAGAGATGAGCACTACCAGTGACAAAGAAGTAATGGACGGGTTTGTTGGGTATTCTGAAGAAGTGTATCCTCTCAGGTGGCGAAGGTGACGTTGGAGATCTATTGGCCTGACTTGAGGCTGGAATATGGACTGGGTTGTATATCGTACAAAATAGGCAAGGTAGAAGAAGTGAAGGTGATAAATATGACGGTGGAGGGAAGATGGCAATCAGTATGAGAATGACAGTAGGTGCGGGGTTCTCCTCGCTGCGAACTTGAAATGGCCCTCTTACTTTCACATGCGAGGTGTCACTTTGTCTGTTTGTATTACTGGGGTATCTTCCGGGCCATTGCGAGAATTCGGGCTTCATAGTGCTGAGACTGAGGACTCCTGTCCTACTGCTCATCATCGTCACAAATAGATTGAGGCTGCGAAGGCAGCCTACTGTTCAGCGATGTCATAGGGAATTCAGATGAAGAACTAGTGAATGGGAAACAGGTAGCATGTAGTGAATTCTGGGGAATCATGAGTTTGGTATGAGTGGATGAAGTAACGAACTGGATGGTACTTCTTTTCATATTGTATGTTCGCAGGAGCTCTTGATACATTGCGTACAGTAAACTCGTGAATACGTTGGACAAGTACTGAAAATACGCGTGAAGAAGTGGGGGAGGATGAGGGAAGCATAAAAGATCTGAAACACTCTCATAACTGGCATTGATGCGGGAGGGACCAATATCTGCCCGAGGCTTTAGGGTGCCGACTCTGCTGCGACTCCTCCTTGGCTGTTTCTTTTCTGGATCCAAGGCGCCCCATCGGTCTCCTCATCGATCTCTGCTTCCCTGACTTCTACATACATTATGTTGAATGAGATTGCTCCTACCAAGCCGGAGACTCTAGATTGAACCAAATCATTTGTTGTCGTTTCCATGTTTGCTGTCACTATCTGACCACCCAGTGTCGACGCCTGCCAATTCTCGCCGAACGATTCTGGTGGTTCGACTGATATGCTTAATGCATGGCAATTTCGCTTCTTTCACTTGGTATGGAGGTACATTTAGACGAATAAATCAAAGAAATCACGGCAGGTTGATTGAAGCAACTTGTGGAGAATGCCAGGCCCCAAAAAAAACGCGGCATTGGGATCCCGGACATTTCGGTAGTGGCGGGGATGCCTCCCAGAGGGGGTGGATTTACTATATACTTCTTGGCGGGGCAGGTATTTTGAGAAATTTTCATCATGGACGTGGAAGGGAGCTGAGATATTCTTGGCGATGAGTGAATGATTAATGGCTGGCCTCATTAGGGTGACATTTAAAGGTTGGGTTTACCATGGCGTACTTAATTATTATAAGTAGGCGCGACTCCCCTCAGGCAGCTGCAGACAATTCAGACAATTGCTAAAATACCCTAGTATTGTGGTGCGGTTGATGCTGCTGGTGACAAGTTCAAGTAAGTGAGGACGAAGGGTGTGTCTCAGTTACTTCACAATAGGAAACCTCGGAGAAAGGAGCAGCTCCTGAGCAATCTCAAAGGATTCTCAAACGGCTTTGGATCCATACATCGACAACGGGGTACAATCGTTGCTGAGCCATGAACTGTTGTCATCTCTTTGCTAGAGTACATCCTGCCTCACTTCACTTTACCACTTGGTGATTGCGGCATCAACCCTACCAGGAAATATCACTTGTCTCCGAGGCTCTCCTTTACTCGAAATACTTGCGAACGAGGGCGCCCATGCTGGGACTGTTCGGCTTGGTTGGACTTCTGATGTCAAAGTTATTGCTTGTTGTAGCATTTATATAAGTGGCGGAAGAGGGTTATAACATGAAGACAGCTTGAGGTACCGCTAGAAACCCTGCTTTAGTTAAGGTTGTGCAACACTGGACATTTTTGTGTTTCTCACCAGTAGTCTATATAAAGGCATGATGCGCAACATTCAGGATCAAACAATTTACAAAGAATATTCCCAACTATTGATACCCAACGGCACGAGGAACGAGAATGAACAGGAATGGTCTCGGATCGTTTTAAAGCGATATAGACAGTTCATACTTGGAGTTCGACTGGCTAGAGGATATATGATGTCACTCGGTCTTGTGGAAACCTGGAGACCTGTTAAAGAATAGTGGAGGCTGGTACATGAGCTCTAGCAGCGAGAGCTGGGTTGACAACAGCATAGTCGCTCCTTTGGAGCGAAACTCACCAACTTAGTCCAGCTGTAATTCACCTCCTCAGTGACCATTTGACATGTCTCTATCAGTTTTCTCAGACTAATTATGATTTAACTGGCATACATTATCATCCTGGGCTTTGTAGGTAGACGTTGACGAGCGAGTAAGGATCTCGAGGAGAATTTTAGGTCATGAGAATACTCACAGGCGAGACTCGTTATACCTCATCACTCTACTGTACAGGCAAGAATTTAGAAGGTTGCGACCTCGGTAAGGGGGGAGGTTGATGATCCTCGCTTAATTTCAGTGGTCGGGGTGTTGCTACCTAGTGGGTAAACACTTGACAGTCACAATCCCTGTGTTAAGCTGGCCTTTTCCCCATAAGTGCAGGCAAACTCTGAATTGTTCAGATAGTAGAGATTGAGAATGGTAGGATGGGGGCCCAACGAATGTCAAATTTCAATAAGTGTGTACTTAGTATTCCAGAAAGTGTTGTAAATTGCGTCTCACTTTTGAGTCCGGGATACCTAACCCAAAAAGGAGAACATGATTGACTGCCTTGGTTGTTATTATTGTGAGATGTGGTGATTTATTCCAAATATCACATGCAATTTTTTCAGTCCGTCTCATTAGTTTTTGCTGATCAACTTTGCTTCTCCTAAATCTTGCATGAAAGAACAAAACTCTTCAGGAAATTTGGACAATCTGACAGCATAGCCACACGATACGGACTCCCTACGTCGTGACTGTAGTTTTTAGGTGTTTTTGATCTAGAAGTCAATTCTCTATTCGCTGCTCAAGACTTCTGCTCCTCAGCTTTCGTTGTTGGGAAAATCTAATTTGGTGACTCATCCCTTGTACCTGCCGTTGCGAATTGTATCTTGCCGTCGTCATCTAGCTTTCTCCATCTCCATGGATCTGTCCTTAGTCTTGACGATTACATCTTTCTAACCACCTGTAAAAATTGCAACTGACGCTTTAAAGAGGCAAAGTGGCCTCCAAGTCGCCCACTCTCCTTCCCGGGAATCAGGCTGACAACTCAGGCTCCCGGGCACGACCAGAAAGCCACTAGCCTTAGTAGCCGAACCCATTCTATGAATATTTCCATTGAATGGTTCCTTCCTCTTAGATAAGGGTTCTTCTTTGCACCCAACAAGACCAATGTTGCGGACTCGTCAAGAAGTACGCAGTATCTTTCAGCAACTTGTCCACAATACCTGTGAGAAACGGGTTACATAAATATGAGCTCGGGAATCTCAGCACCCGGAACCGTCTTTGTGCTCAAGAACGAGAGCGAAAGCGAGTGAAATGTGTGGCCCCAATGATGAGCCAAGGTAGTCCGAACTCAATGACTGAGTCAGGTATGCTGCCTATAATCGTAGCCCAGACACTTCATACTGGAAACACTTCAAAGTCTGAATAGTTTTTACATCGGGCACAAGTAGATGAGCTTGGCTGCAAAACCAATGCCTTGAAGCTGGTCCTGTGGAAGCTGATGGGTAGCAATCGTGATAGACCGTTAAGTGATGAACTGCCACGACAGCCAAATAAGGTCATCCGACAAAATAGTGAATGAGATTTCGGCCTTCACTGGAACAAGTCCCATCTGAGATCACTTTGTGTACTGAAGCACCGAGAAACCTTTTGGATTTCAATATTCCATACTGTACCATCCGAACCCCTCCTCTTGACTGGCAGGCAACCTAGATCCTAGACGAAGCACGATCCTTCTGATGATGGTGTTCCTCTGATCTATTTGCTTTTTCTGCCGTTCTAGCCCGCTGGAGTTCATGTTTCACTTCAAAAGTCTGCCCCTGGAGTCGTGGCGACATCTTTCGACAGCTCTGCTGAGCCTTTCCTCCGAAGCCCGACGGGTCAGACTTTGCGATTACTTGGATCAAAGTATGCCACGCAATTGTCCTCGCATACCATTCAGTGACCACCACCCTGGTTTCTATCGAAATTTTAGGGCCTTTTGAAGATATTCTCTGACAGGCAAGCTCCAGCGATCTGTTTGAGTCATCGAATCGGGATGTCTCGCTACTCCACCTCAACGCGGCACGATTTCCGTTTGTTCTCGGGTATGCTGAACCAGATCCTTGATCGCAAGCATTGACTTGCAAGCTCGAACGAAGAACGGCCGAGTCTGGACTCGTCCGATCTAAGGTGGTCCTACCCTTCTCTTTGTATCTGTGACCTGAATCTCATGGAAGCATCGCTTGTGCCACTCAATATCTGCTTCAGTAGAACTCTGTCATTGACGAGGATGAAATCAGATGAACATGATGGAAGAGGTCCCCTCGTGATCAATCCATACCCAAGGACTGATATGAACATTACGCAGCACTTGCTATGAACACCGTCAAAAAGCCCTTCGAGTCATGAGGAACCACCATGCTCAGTCGCTCGCGGCCTCGGATAATTTAAGCATGTTCTGGGGCTTGCAAATGGTCTCCGGCACATTTCACACATGCATATCGCATATGCGGGGGCTCGGTACGGACCAGAATATGGATCTTTGGTGGAGCGAAGCTAATCAACCAATCCTAGATACTCTATTTCCTAACTCCGTCCTAGGACAGGCTGTGACGGGATAGAGATCGGCAAGGTTGAGAAAAACGACTGGACTTAGATGACTCGATGTTCCGTGGTCATCACCCAAATTGACTTAGCCAAGAAGAGCTCAACGTCACCCAGGACTCAGCAGGCGCGATTCCTTCTGATAGTTTCTGGCTTGGATCATCATAGTTGTCGGCAACCCTCGCACCTCGCACTGCTCGGGACCGTCACCTTGACACTTCGGGCCAGAAGCTTCGAACACCATTTCGAATCCAAAGTGAGAGAAGATACAGCACTGATTTCACGGAAGCAAGGCTTCCAACGACGACTCCAGTTGCGGTTGTTCTGTACTTACTAGATCCAACTCAAGGTCATGTGGCGTCGCGTATACTCTTTGCGTTCTTAAGCTTATTTCTGATCTTGCCTTGTCCCGCTTGACACTCTCTTTCAAACTATTTACTTTATTTCCATTCAACGATTAGCTTTATTAGCAGATCGCCCTGACAGCTGTAGCTCCTGTGATCGTCAGGCGTTCTATGCTATTACTGGTCCTCGCTTGACATCGGACTCGTTCTCCACTCGTACTCGTAGCATCTCGGACTCGTACCAGTAGGCACCCCCGTTTCACCACCTAGTGGCTATGCAATGTTTCGACATGCTGGGGAAATGAAAGATAAGAGGGGAAAGGAGGTCATCACCTCTCTCATCATTGGCTGTCGACATGGTAGTGATTGCCGGGGCGGTAGATGTGCAACCCGCGAGCAGAAATGTTCCGGGAGATCAAATGTGGATTCTGTTGATGTTGTGCAGGCACTCCCTTGTGAAGCCTCATGATACGTTGAATGACTGCTGCAATGCCCCTTTGTTCAACGCCAAAGAACGAATTAATCCACAAGTCCACGGGCAAGTGCCTCGGATGGTGCAGTGAAAGGGTACGAGCACCGAAATTCTGCGATATAGTGATCGCTGTTTATAGCACACTGAAATGATGGCGAATATATGGAGCAAAGAGGGGGATCTTCAAGATATATAAGTATTCTGTGTCTTCCATTACTCACATAACTGCACCATCTCATCATTCAGAGACAACTGACACTCTTTTACCAACCCGATTATCACCATTTGCCCCTCTTACAACATCACTTCGAAGTCAATATGAAGCTCACTCTTCTTTCCACCGGTTTGACCATCTCGATGGTCTCTGCCATGCCTCACTATAAGAGACAGTATCCTACAGACACCCCTGCGGAAGGTGACTGGATTCCAGGTGGGCCAAGTGACTGTGAGTTTCTCCAAAGTGGCATATCGAAGGCAAATCTAACTAGCAATACAGTCCGTGGACCTTGCCCTATGATGAACACCCTCGCCAATCACGGCTTCATTCCTCGAAATGGTGACAACTTGACCCGAGAGAATGTCGTTCACGGCTTGACGACCGGCCTCAACTTTGACCCCGCAGTCGCGAACATTATGTGGGAGCAGGCTATCTTCATCAACCCTGAGCCAAACGCTACGTTCTTTACACTCGACCAGCTTAATGTCCATAATGTCTTGGAGCACGATGCTAGTATCAGGTAAGTCGGAACACAAGTTCTCTACTGGCACAGACACATTGTGCTAACATCACGGCGCAGTCGGTCGGACGCATTCTTTGGCAACAACCACGTCTTCAACCAGTCGGTCTTCGACACCACAAAAGCCTTCTGGACCGAAGAGACCCTGGATGCCAACCAGATTGCCATGGGAAAGGTCTTCCGCCAGGTAGTCTCCAAGTCTACGAACCCCGAGTACAAGTTTACTGCAAACGTCGAGAACTTCTCACTCGGTGAAATGGCTGCTCCTATCTTGATTTTCGGAGACATCGCAGCCGGCACAACTCCCCGCGATCAGATCATCTCTTTCTTCGGTAAGCCTTGCAACAATGATCCTATCATAAATCAAGGCTGATACTAATTGTCAACTTTACAGAGAACGAACGTCTCCCAGAAGGCTTCGTCAAGCAAGCCTCCCCGATTATTTTGGATCAAGTCCTGGCTACCTCGAAGCTGATTGCTGATGCTGCCAACCTCATCACCCCTACGGACAACTCTACCGAGACTGCGCACAAGCGTCGTGAAGCACTCAAAATTCGGGATCTTCACATTGGCTCGGGAATGACCTTGGCTCGGTCCTTGTGAGCAACGCCAAAGCAATTTGAAGTTGTGTCTGGTGGCATCAGCTGTACAAGATTTGATGAGAGGTGAGTGAAGGCAAACAGCTGGACTAAGTGCTATTAAGCAGTTGTGATTTGAGGAAAGTGGTGTTGTGTATATAAATTATCTTCGTGATGAATAAATGGCTATGTCCTTACCATGTTTTGTCCCTGGCACCATTTAAATTATTCGGTCTACAAACAGATGTTTATATTCTGAATCGTAAGCCAAAAGCTAGGACATGTTAGTCTCCTTCCATTTCAATCCTCAGTTCATCAGCTTGACTGCCGAACGTATATATTTCCGCGAAATGATACAAATCGTGCTGCAAAAGTATGTCGTCAGCCACACCTCGTGCATGAAACACAATGAGTCGATATCATGTAGTGCGTGTAGAGAGCAGAACAAACAGAAGAGAAGAATCGACAGCAAGACAATAGACCACGGTGATTAATTACGTTGATGGATGACATTCCCTACTTCTGAAGGTCAGCCGAGCAGAACACTTTTCATTGTATCGCCTTGAAATGAGTCTATACCCAGCGGCTGGAATAACTTGTGCGGTGCATAATATGTTCAGGCGCAGACTGAGACAATTTTCTCCTGATGACGTTTCTCACATGTGGTCTGGGCGATGACGTGCTTGAAGGAGAAAAGGAGTCGTTTTGTATCCATCAGCTTTGCCCGACAAGGCTCACTCAATGTGCTAGAACCTGGAATCAGACCGCCCTTGCTAGTGAATTTCTAAGTCACATAGATTCATTGTACCTACATCCAGGTTTTCTTTGTTTTTTAATATTGAATTCTGATGGAGACGAGTAGATATGAACTCTATCAGTCGAACCTCAGGTCAAAATCTCATCGTGAATGCCCGTGACAAAAACTGGTTACGCCAAATGAGCCTGGTCAGTTGCGCAGCCTGATAGAAAATGAAAAGGCCTACCAGTAGAGCACAAATACCTGGGTTTGTGCCTAAAAACTTGTAGCAGGTAGGAATATTAAGTCTTGCATTGTACATGCGAGGTAATCGTTCGCTTAATTCACGGGACATTGTTGACGACGCAAAATTTGGTGACAATAGGATGTCTAACGTTGTGCAGCGGCGTCAAACCACCTATTGAAGCCATTAGTCAACAAAATTAAGCGCTGTGGATACTTATGTCTACTGGAGGATCTCTTTTGAGCAGCTGACTAGCGTGGCGGTGCCCAATCCCCGGAGGACATCGCGAACCTCATCTTCTGCTTGGCCGGGAACAAGAAGTTCAGATCATTCCATGGATGTATGCTTTGTATCGCGATTTGCGACTTATTCCCCTGAAAATGGACATCGCACCCCTTATTCTAGGTACACTTGATTCACCTTCCATTACACCAGTACCACACTTTATAAAAGACCATTGGAATACCTCATGCTAATAGAAGCTTGATTCCACACTCAGAACAGCCCCTTGAATTCAACTAAACAGCAAGGCATTCCGCGGGCTGATCATTACCCTTTTTGCCTGCTTAATTGACTTTTGCCTCTCAACTCAAGGCCAAGTGAGGAGAGCAGAGATAGCTAACTGGATTGGAATTCGTGGTGAATGTGACAACAGATATTTGAGATTCGACAGCATTCTTCAAGACGGCAGCACATTTGTCACGTTTTTCCTAGCCAGGCGTATCTTATGACGTGACACCTTTTCAAATTCGTCGAATTAGCTTCAGCTAGGCCTCGTGTTCTATTCTGTAGAGTGCGGGAAGTTAGGAGTTAACTTTCCACCATGTGTCGCGCTGTTCAAGTTCATCGTTCATGCTAGCGAGGAGTGTGGAGATGGTTGGAGTACTTATATGCAGTCCGACCAGACAGCCCAGACAGCAACTCGATCACATTCTCCCCCTAGTGCCATTCCCTTCTGCAAGACAATCTTCGATCAAGATTTGGGTAGTCTTTTTGACTTTTGAAAGTCGGATTTGTCACCAAGGGAAAAAAAAGTTTCGGAAACACAGCCCGGATGTTTTCCTTCCACAATCAGCCCCAAAGCACCCTTGGATTCTCCCCACGACTGGTCATATACGCAACAGACACCTCATATTATTCTGTCGTTGGAGACAGCCATGGGGAGGCAAGAAACAGAAGCCTCGTATTCTGTGGTGCAACTATCATATGAGCTTGGGTTATAAAGTCTTGAAAGTCTTAAAACAGCTGAGGTAGACCCATGCACCAGTGCACTGTGCACCTGGTGAGAATGTCCTCAATCGCGAATCTCAAGTGAAATACTTGATCATGAACTGGTTTCCTCCCCCTTCGCTATGCTATGCTATGCTTTGCTATGTACAAAACAATATATACAAGAAATTTGTCTGCCGTACACTCAGAAGCTCATCTCTTCCCCTCGAGGACCCAGTCAACCTTACAACAAAGTTCGCCAAGGTGGCCTTGTCCTGCGAGCTTAGCCCGACACCGAGACGTCAAAGGTTCGTAAAAGGTTTACAGATGTAGATTTAGTACACTGGAAGCTTGAATGCATCAAAGGTATAAGTCCAGCTATCAATAGAAGCTTGATCATACTGGCACTCCATGGAGCTGTTGCCCGACCAGTAAGGACGAAGTGGCCAAGAGCAGAGATTTTGCGTCTCACCCGCATATGTGCCAGAAGCGACAGTGGCATTGAGAGTGGTGGGCTCAACACCGTTCTCAACCCAGTTGATCATGGTAGCCATGTTGACCTGAGGGTAAGGACCAGGTTGAAGGGTGTTAGTGGAGCAGTGAGCAGCTCCTGGGACGAGGAAGAGACGGTACCAGTCGTTGAGAGCTTCGACACTCTCGTTGTAGCCCAGTTCGGGGTTCATGATGGTGCGGACAGAGTCGTAGTAGTGAACTGATGATGCGGTTGGGACGCTGTCGTCGTTCTCGCCGTGGTAGTGGATGATCTTTCCTCCGTTGGATTGGAAGGTGGTTAGGTCGGGGACAGTGGTCTGCAGGGTATCGGAGTAGCGAATCATGGCCGTGTTCATCCACTCGATGAGAGTGTCGTAGGTGACGTTATCGAGAGAAGATAGGTTGTCAACATCGATGAGCTGGACGAACTTGGTAGCGAACTCGCCTCCAGTGGACTTGATGTCCAGCACGTACGAGTCGGTGGTCGAGTCATAAGTGGTACTGGCATCTTCGAATGAAGAGGCGTATTGCCAAGGCAGGTACGCTTGCTTGCCATCGGAACTGAAAAGACCTTCTAGGATCTGTTGCGCAAGGGCAACACCCTCAGCAGTGACAGTACCGTTTTGAGCAGGTGTGGTAGTCGATGTCGTGGAGTTGTCGGCTTGTCTCTTGCGCTGACCGAACGCGAAGCCAAGGGAGCTGCTGCTGGACGCTGCGCAGTAGTAAGACTCGCCAATGGTAGAATTGAGGTTGAAGTTGAGCTTGCAGAGATCCGTGCGCGACACGACACCATCGATTCTTCCATCAAGAGCGTCGCAAGCTGCGATGGTGAGGTTGACGATCTTGTCCATCTCACAGGGTGGTGGGTAGTAGTCCAATGTCTTCTCAATGACGTTTGAAGTCAAGTGATTCTGTGAGAGTCTTATTAGCATCATGGCGCGTTGGGAAACTACGAAACAGGATAGCCTCAAGAGATGACTTACGATTTGCTGCTGAGCATATCGGAAAGCAGGAGCTCCGACAATTACACCATCATACTCCTCGCCCCATCGCTGGACTTGACTCCATCCCTCTCTTCCACCATCGGAGCAACCCTCGTAGTAGGTGTAGATCTTGGCGTCAGAAGAAACACCATAGAAAGCCTGAGTAAGAGCCTTTCCGACAGTGGTCATCTCACCCAAGGCCTTGTACCCAAACACTACCAGAAATATCAGGATCCGAAATTTTGGACGTTGTAGGAACAGTGAGAATTTCAGACTTACTGTGCATGTTGTCATAGATGAGCGAGCCATTGCCTGCCAAAACATTGGAGTCATAATCTCCATCATATCCTGCGTCGGTAACACCAGAAGCAGCACCATACGCCAAGCCTCCGGTCGAGGTACTACTCAATGCATATCCACCACCACCGCTGACATAGAAGCGGTTTGTAAAAGTATCGGGACCAGGAAATGTGTATCCAAGGACAATGGTGTCACTTTTACCAGTATGGGAATAGCTGACAGTGATGTTGCAGTAGTCGTAAGTGGTGCTGTCGACAGTGGACCCCATACCTGCAGCGAGGGTGCCATTATAAATTGCATTTGCTGTGACAGAAGACGGGATGATTTCAATGCCGTTCAAGGTTCCGTTGGCGGGAAGCGCCGCTTGAACACTCGAAACTGTACAGAGTGTTGCAAGAGTTGAATTAGCGGCACTGGCTCTTGCGACAAGAGCAGCCGCAGCTGTTGTCCGTAAGGATTGCCGCATTTCTTCGGACGAAAGCGAGAGACGGCAGAAAGTGAGAGATGGATGAAAGTTTTAGAAATAGCAAAGTGAATGTTTTGAAAGTGCAAAGAGACAATGAATGAAACGGCTAAGACTGATCAAAGAATGTTTCTGCGAGCTTGGCCACATTATATAGAAGCTGTTGATTAACTCACACTTATTGAGTCTCCAGACTCGGTCCCGAAATGCTTCACAACAAACAGAAATTTCTCAGCCACTTACTCGTACACCAACAAACAAATTTCCATCGATGACAATAGACAGTATTGTCTCGGTCCCGAGAAGTGATCAGTCTATATTGTTCCAAAAGGTAGCCACATTGCCTTGTCACCCTTTTGTGGCGCGAGTACGTATGTTTCACAGCTGGCCAGCGATGTCGCCCGGCATTCCCCATAAATAAATTGCCCTATGCTAAGCGAGCAAGTAAGTTTGTTTTGGATACGCAGAATTGCCAAAAATAAGTTTCGGAATATCTCTTTTCCGCTTCGAAAATGAGCCTCCTGGGAACGCGTGTGCGATTGCGAGGGATGATGGGTTCGTGACGAGGGCTGAGGGCTGTCAAGACGGGCGTCCACCAGCGCCGGACTCTTACGAGAGCGGATAGTGGACGAGCTTCGCAATCTGATTTCATCAGATGAGAAATTTCAGGAAATGGGACGAATGTATCCATAGTGGAGACGGTGGACAGGGAAGAAAATCTTATCAGATCGCCATCATATCCGCCTCGGTTCTACCGACCAGCATGTCCTTGACGTAGCTGATGGAGGGGTACGACTCGCTGTAGAAGAGTCAGTACTTTTAAGTCAGACAGGTCCCCACCAGAAAAGTGCAGCCAAGATGTTGCTGATGCTCTTCACACCTCTGGAGGTCAAACGAAAGGGAAACAACACTCAACTGCTATGCTTTCCTTTAGCATTAAAGGACCAGCTCAGACCACCAAGGTACCGACTTACCAGAATGGAATCGAGCAATACATTATCATCTTTTTACTCGAAGCTGCTACCAAGAGATGTGCTCTCAACTGGCTCCGTTGAAAAGTCATTTGGCCAGCATGACTGCCATCTGGTATCGTCCGAAGTATTGACTTGTTTCCTAGACCAGTGAATTCGCAGTCAGATGTAAATAAAGAGCAAAACATAGTCGATTTTCATGCTATGTAGTCTCTTGGAGCTACCCAGTCAGGGGTGGATTCAGGGGTAAAAACCATGGGTTCAATGCCCCGATTCAAGAAATACAACAGTTCATTTCCAGGCGGCAAGAGAAATCAACGAAGCATTTAACAAATGCATTCAATAAATTGAATATTGAAGTCAATAGTAGTGTTGTAAGTGCTGTGGGTTTTGAGGTCAAGTGAAGAAGGTTAATGCACCTTGCCGTACCTGAATCCAACGTCATTGGCGGGCGGAACCTTGGGGATCTTCCCCGGCGCAGCTGAGCTGATCGTGGTTCCAGATATCAGATCCAACAACTCCTTCTCAAGCACTCGACTTCGTGACCAGTCTTTTCTCTTCCGACCTGCAGACGACTTTCTTTACCGCCTTTTACTTGACAGCATCGAGTTCACCTTCGAATGATTTCTGCGATATAAAGAGCTATTTGGAGCTCATCGATAGCTATCGATTTTCCATATTCAAAACTAACAACAACAAGCACAATGAACCGGCAGCCAGAAGCAGGGCAGAGCCGCGAGGGTCTCCTCCGATCCTACAACAATGGAGAAAGCATCCCCATGCGAAAGTCTCTTGAAGATGCATATCGCTCAGATAGCGACTCCGACATCGACGCCACCGAATACCTCGACAGAGACCCAAGCCACGAACCTCCTCTCAAATCTGCCTCATCTGCATCTGCCTATGCAACTGGCATGCAGTTTGGGAGTTTGAAACGCACATTTGCACGTCGCTCGAAATGTTTGTTGATCGTTTTAGCCGTTCTGGTCGTATTTTGGTCTATAATTGCTGGAGGGGGGTTCTTTCTATACAAGAAGAAGCCAATGGATGGCCAATCGCCGCCATGGTACCCAACTCCGCTTGGAGGGACAGTCTCGCAATGGGCTGAAAGTTACAAGAAGGCGGAAGCGTTGGTAGCGAAAATGACTCTGCCGGAGAAGGTCAACATCACAACTGGAACAGGGTGGAGCATGGGATTAGCAGTTGGAAATACTGGTCCGGCAATCAAGGTTGGATTTCCAGGTCTCGCGCTACAAGATGGCCCGCTGGGCTTGAGATTCGCAGATAATGCAACGGCATTCCCTGCTGGAATCACTGTTGGCGCAACTTGGAACAAAGAGCTGATGTATCTGCGTGGCAAGGCACACGGGAAGGAGGCACGGCTGAAGGGAATTAATGTGCTCCTAGGACCATGTGTTGGACCTCTCGGAAGAATGCCAGCCGGTGGAAGAAATTGGGAGGGGTTTGGCGCGGATCCAGTTCTACAAGGCGTTGCTGCCTCACAAACGATCAAGGGCATTCAAGAAGAGGGCGTGATTGCCACAATCAAGCACTTTATCGGCAATGAACAGGAGCACTTTCGCCAGTCGTGGGAATGGGGACTACCAAACGCTATGTCTTCGAACATCGACGACCGCACTCTTCATGAAATGTATGGATGGCCATTCGCAGATGCAGTCAAGGCTGGTGTTGCTAGTGTTATGTGCAGCTATCAAATGCTCAACAACTCATATGCATGCGGGAACTCGAAGCTGATGAATGGCATTCTGAAGGACGAGTTAGGATTTCAGGGTTTTGTGCAAAGCGATTGGCTCGCGCAAAGAAGTGGCGTTGCAAGTGCTCTCGCTGGCTTGGATATGTCAATGCCTGGTGATGGGCTGAGATGGGCCGCTGGAAACTCTCTATGGGGTCCCGAACTCAGCAAAGCTGTTTTGAACGGATCTCTTCCTGTCTCAAGACTGAATGATATGGTTACGAGAGTCGTAGCTGCCTGGTACCAACTTGGCCAGGACGATAAGGAGAAGTTCGACGGTGAAGGACCAAACTTCTCTTCTTGGACCAACGATGAGATGGGGCTTATCAATCCAGGTAGTCCAGATGACAAGGACAAGAAGGTTGTGAACAAGTTCATCAACGTACAGGGTACGGGCAATGAATCTCATGCCATTATCGCTCGTCAAGTAGCCACTGAAGGGACAGTTCTGGTCAAGAATACCGACAAAATGCTGCCCCTGAGTAAAGATGGCTGGGCGGACGAGGGCCATGAGATGAACATGCGAATCGGAATCTTCGGTGAAGATTCCGCATCTGGCAAGGGGCCAAACGCGTGTGTTGACCGGGGCTGTAACCAAGGAACTCTTGGCTCAGGTTGGGGCTCTGGAGCTGTTGAATTTCCGTATCTCGTGTCTCCTGCTGCAGCACTGAAGGAGGCATTCAACAAAGACAAAATCTACGTGACTGACTTTCCAACAAACACTCCTCCGTTCAAATCGTCCCCTGAGATATTGAAAGACCAGGATGTGTGCATTGTTTTCGCGAATGCCGACTCTGGCGAAGGATATTTGGCCAACGATGGCATCAACGGAGACCGCAATGACCTCTTCCTCCAGAAAGGTGGCGATGCGCTCATTCGATCTGTGGCAGATGGTTGTGGTGATGGAAAAGGCAGCACAGTCGTGGTCATTCACTCTGTTGGTCCCGTCATCGTTGACAAATGGATCGACCATCCTAGCATCAAAGCTGTGATTATGGCCAATCTCCCTGGACAAGAAAGTGGAAATGCTATTGCCGATATCTTAACTGGTGTGGTCAATCCCAGCGGGAAGCTACCTTATACTGTCGGAAAGTCCCTCGAGGACTATGGACCAGGTGCAAAGATTCTTTACGTGCCGAACGGCGTCGTTCCCCAACAAGACTTCGATGAAGGGCTGTATATTGATTACCGACACTTTGACAAATTCGGCGTTGTCCCAACCTACGCATTCGGATTCGGCCTCTCATATACAACATTCCAATACTCGAACCTACTTGTCACCAAGGTCCGCGAGAAGTCCATTCTACCAGCTCCGCGCCCAGCTGGAATAGATCCCCCAAAGTTCGACGACAAAATTCCAGATCCAAAGGAGGCCTTGCTCCCAAGTGGTTTCCGAAAGCTCTCGAAGTTCGTCTACCCCTATATCACAAAGCTGTCTGAGATCAAGACAGGCAAGTACCCATACCCAGTGGGCTACGACGTAATTCAGCCGCTATCTCAAGCAGGTGGGGATGAAGGCGGGAACCCAGATCTTTGGAACACTTACGCCAATGTATCAGTCGACATTACGAACACAGGTGAAGTAGCCGGCAAGGAAGTCGTGCAACTCTACATCAGCTTCGACGATGTCCTGTTCGGCGAAGGTGCCAAAGTCGACTTTCCCATCAAAGTGCTGAGAGGCTTTGAGAAAGTGCTGCTCGAGCCAGACGAGACGCAGACGGTCCATTTCAACCTGACTCGACGAGACATGAGTTATTGGGACGTGGGGCGACAGAATTGGGTCATGCCGAGCGAAGGCACAATCACCATCAGGATCGGTGCCAGCTCGAGAGATTTGAGACTTACTGGGTTCTATTAGCGGATTTGAGCGGTATTGGATGGGACTTGGAGTTGGTAAATGGCGTGCATGGTGATGGGCGTTGAAGGGTGGTTGGCGAGGAATATGTACAATAAAAAGGGTAGAACGGCCCCTGAAATA
This sequence comes from Cadophora malorum, assembly GCA_017365405.1. NCBI lineage: Eukaryota > Fungi > Ascomycota > Leotiomycetes > Helotiales > Ploettnerulaceae > Cadophora > Cadophora malorum. Next base: position 22,962 of record JAFJYH010000162.1, on the reverse strand, counting down.
GAAATCTGCGATTCAAGATAAGGAAGGACAAGAGGCTGCGAGGCTTTCCCGTGAGTCTAGTGATCAGAAATAGCAAGTGATGAAGAAGATCAGGGACATCGACATTCAAAGCTCATTTTCTAGTCAAATCCGCCTCCGTCGGATCCCAATCACAACACAAAGTCACCCCCTGAGTACCAGGTCACGGCCTTCCTTGTACCACAAGTATAAAAACAACAATTTTATCTCCCATCTCTTCCTTTCCTTTCCTCATCACAAACATCAACACCAGAAGACATATACAATATATACACAACCCAGCCTCAAGCAAGCCCATCCCATACCGGAAACAAACCACCAAGCCAACTCAACCCAAACCAAGCACATTTCATACCATCCAATCCACACCAACCCCCTCTCACACAGATCTATTTGCCTAAGACTTCATACGTCGAGGAAAGCAAGCAATAATGCCCACCAACTCGTCTCCTACATGCAATGCAGCAGCTGCCGCTACACTACTATGATCCTCAGCCGCCCTGATGAATGTGATGGGTGTGGAAACACGCAGTGCAGCTATTGTGGGGAGTGTAGCCAGTGGGAGAGGATCTCGGATTGGGTTTGTCACTAGAAAGGGCTGTGAGAAAAGGTGGAGAGGTGAGAGGGACTAGGGAGTAGGGAGTTGTAGGATATGGATGGGGTTATACGAAGCATGACTTTTGCGATTGTAGATGGAGTGGGTGAGGAGGGAGTATGTTTAAGGGTGGTGGGGCCCGATGGGATGTTAGATGGGTATGGAAGGTGCATAGTTCTCTTTCGTTGGTCTTAGTATATATAGAAGTGTATGATGATGGGATGAGAGCCCTTGGGATGAGGTCGTTGATGTTGATGTGGGATGTGTAAGATGGGCGGCAGACGTTGATGTTCAGCTATCTGAGGATATATCTAAGCCATCGCGAGTCATATAATCAACAAGCAATCTAATCTATTCATAGAACACGATGCCTCTATGAGGATGATCAAAGAAGCCTCCGTGAATCTTGGTGAGTTGATAATCATGAGCAGCTTCAGGTGCTTCGGATATGACGAAGAGTTTGACGTGGACGTGCTCTTGTCTTTTGGTCGATGCATATATACGGAATTCCCCTCGTCCTTATGTCCAGGCTCTCGACACGGCATTCTTACATATCACAATTCGTTGCAACGACAGTTCAAACCGCTTACAGGTCATATCACTATTACATGAAAAGGAACCCGCCCCAAAACGCCATGTCAGTCGAGATGGTCGAGTACATGCGATGTTGCTTTTGCAACCACGACACTATGATCCTCCAGAAACCAGATATATGCGATCACTGCAACCACAAGCAATGCGAGAATTGCGACGAGTGGCTTAACCCATAAAGAACGGAGTACTGGCTCGAGGGAGCCGGATCGAGATGACCCCAATGGGGACACAGCAGAGTGAAGCGTGCTGGGACCAGCCACGTTAGCGTAAGGAATAGCAAGATGTGAAGCTCAGTGAATTGTGACCATAGATAGAAGATAGGCAGTTCAATCAGCGTGAATCCATGTTGAGTCTATTCTTGTCTACTGTGAATGGGCCGAGAATGCCTCCATGTCGCTTAGCAGAACCAGTGACCGGATTGGATATGCAGGCCATGATATATATATACCGTCAGTCTAGCTTCTACGAGCACTTCATTTGGTTATCAGCTTCCTTCTCTTCGACTACTCGGGACCTCGACTCCTTCGGACAACAGACACCAAAAGCACACCAGTTCCTCACACCTCATCCAAGAGCAAAGCATCAGATCCGGTTCGTCAGACGTCCCGAACCGAACGCCACCAGACAAACAAAAATCGGAATAACTTGCAAGCATGACTATAGTCTGGTACAAAGATCTCGAGTGCTGCAAATGCAGAACCACAACAGTAGGAACCGTTCCGGGCAAGGTTCCTACTGTTTGCAAGGGCACAAAATGGCAGCCAAAGAACGGCTCAACGACAGGAGAGAAGGTTGCCGTTCCATGTAATCACCAGGCGTGCTTTAGCTGTACTGTCAGTAGCAATCCTGCTATCTATTGAGTGTGAAAGATGGAGTAAGTGATGGAGGGGAGCTTGGGGTGGAGTTCACAGCATGGGCTTGATCGGCCGGCTTTTCGTTCTGACCTCGAGGAGGGATGGGACAGGATGATGGCGTTCTGGGACACTGCCGCGGTGGACTTAAGAAGTAGTTACAGCGCAAATGGACTGTCCTGAGGAACAGATGAGATATTTGCATTGAACTTGGGCTCTGACTTGAACTTGTGATTGTGACTGTGAAGCTGCTTTAGGCAGGAGTCGTGATTATTCAAGGCTCATGACACGGGACTGAACGGTGATTGTGACAGATTGTCAGTGACTGTTGACGTGTTCCACGATACCTCAAAACTTCTATATAACTCTGCAAACATGATTCTCCTACACTGCAAACAACTCGTCTTCTCAATACCTGCCAATACTTGAACAGTTTGTACATTTTTCGATTTTCGATCAAGCAAGACCCGTCTTCAGACATGCCCCGCCTCGTGTGGGTTAAGAAACTGGCATGCTGCCAATGTCAGAAGCCCACATTTACTTATAAGCTATTCGAAACTTGTCACCACTGCCAGCATGCTCCATGTGGTGGCTGTAAGGTACGGGGGTTGCCCTTGTATGCGGCAGAAGCAGCCACGAAACTGGAAGCGAGATCAACGAAGGACAACGAGGATCCCGATGAAGAACGACATTTGGGATGGATGACGACTTTGCAGCGGCTGCATGGATCGATGGAGAGTTTGGTGCTGAAGAAGCAAAAGAAGACTTTTCAGTAGCTAGAATAGCCGTTCCGGAATAGCCTCGGAATAGTCACATGGTTGTCATGGATTTAGGGTGAGGGATTTGGATCGAAATATAAGTTGGACCTGATAGCATAGAGTAGAGCTCGAAAATGCATGCATTCAAATGTTCTCAGTTCTTCCGAGAACATATCCGTAGCTCGGCCACACTTTTGCTTCCTAGCTAGTTATGAGTGGTCCGTGAATCGAGAAAGTGCCTCCCGTCGTGGGTTTGGAAGGGCGTCGCAGTATTGCAAAGCTGTTCAATAGACAGATTCCCGATGTTCTTCGATAATTTCCTTCATAGATCAGTGGCTCCACGGGATCTTGGGACTCATTGTCCTCCCTGAGATACCCCTTTCTGGTGCTTTACAATTAGATCCGTCGTTGCCATCTTGTACTCTGGACACCACGCCGCCACCTGCTCCATCTTATCCGCATTCCACCTCTCGACCTGATGGTAACCAAGCGGTCTGTCGTACCACACCGTTTCCACCGCGAACGTTGCCGCAACTTCCTTCGTCGGTAATCTCGAACCTGGAATCTCCTTCATCTTGTGATAGAACCACTGATCCTCAAACTTCAAACACGGCTTCTTTGTGACACATCCTTCTTGAGAAATAGTTCCATCATCCATTTCTGTCTTCCAGCTGGATTCACTGACGATGTCAAGGATCATCGTGCGATTCCGTAGTGATAGGCCTCCATTCAAACCCTCGCCGTGGCCGCTGTTGCCCTGAGCAGGAACATCAATCGGTGCGCCGACAAAGTCATATTCAAGGAAGTCGTCTATCCGCTTGTCCGAGTTGGCACATAATATGCTATCTGCTTGGAACAGCAGCACGTGCCCAGCAGGTGCGAGTTGCTCCCAGAACCAAGGGATAGTGAGGAGTTCCGAGACAGCTCGATGGTTTTCGAAGTGGATGTCTAATGGTAGACTCCTCAAAGATATCCTGCCCTCATTCACAGCTCGTTGGAAGGGTATCGACTGATTCAGCAGGCTGTTCTCAGATGTGAAAAGCACGATTGGCCATGTTGGGCCGAGTACTGATGAGAAGTGGAGAAGCAAGGGGGCGAGATTACTGAGAGGTCGATCTTCAATTATGGCAGCGACATTTTTGGCTGATCTGAAGGAGAAGATAGGACTGATTTGTGACGACCAGACTGCAGAAGTGGTTGGAAATGAGCGATAGAGAGAATAGACGAGAAGGAGAATAAAAGCTCCTTTCACGAATGAAGATATGCTTCCGGATGAGATCATCGTGAATATTTGGCTATATTCTCAAGGGACAAATTCCAAGAGCGAACGAGAAGCAAGAAAGGAGAATGAATACCTGGGCTGGAATATTACTGATCGCGACGAAGACTGACCAACATGAAACAGAGCCTGTCAATGGAGCGCATGCTCCACTTCATAAACTTTTGCAACCAACCAGACGTATACCGTAGTTCTGGGACCGTTCCTCGACTTGGAGGGTGGCTAAGGGGAGGATCTCTAGGTTCGTCACCACATTTGGACGTCTAGTGGGGCCAAGGGAATGGATGACACGCAGCGTGCTCTTTCAAATATACTTCTAGCGCGTATTATCGAAGCAAGGTTGGATTTGTTGCTGGCAGCAGGTGTCGTTCCTATTTTTGATCCACAGTCCACGAATGCGAAACGCGTCTTTTAACAAACCTTGCAACCTTGTTCATGACTAGCGCCGACGTCTTCCCGAGGTCGCTTAGCGTAAATAGGGGAAGGCTGAGGAAGTGGTTAGCGAGGCATGGCTGCTCCTGTTGATCACCAAATCCCATGCATATCTCGTGACTAGCGCACTCATTTTTGATCTAGTTTTGATATTTTGTTATTCTGCACGACATGCGACCATCATCTGGCTCGCATCCTCTTTCGAGAGAAGATTCCGGCAACGATCGCATCTTATGGCACAGGAAGTCTTGAGAATTGGTCCACATATGTCTCGTCAAGCGAAAACGATGACACAAATACAGTCCTTATCTACATGACATTCAATCCTCATCAACAGGCGCAAAATACGACATCCTCCTCAGCTTCAATCCATACTTCATGAAAATGAACGGTACGGGAATAGCGATAGTCGCAACCGCAGCCAAAATCGACATCGCTGGTCCAACTCCAAGGTTATGGAACATCGGTTGAGCAGCAAGAGGAAGCCCCGCCGCGAACACACTTCTCAGGAAAGTGTTCGCCGAGACGGCGGACGCGGCATAAAGTCCATAAGTATCAATGAGGAAATTAATACATTGTTGGAAGATGATGTTGAAGCCTGCGCCGATAAAAACAGCGGCAAAGACTGGCGATAGCCAATGGATCCTCGGCGTACTCGTCCAGCCGAACCACCAAAGACCAATGGCAAAGAGGAAACTGCCAACAGCCATCGGAGCAAGACGAGCTTCGGGGACAGGTTTGCCATTCGCTGCTTCGAGAGCTCGTGCGTATCGAGGCTGATTTCCGAGATTAACGACGACAGCAGAGAGGACACCGATGAACAGGGCGAGGAAAGGCAGAGACCCAACTACAGGGCCCCAGCCGCGAGCTTCCTCGAACACGATTGGAAAAACCTCCAGTGTCAGATACAAAAGTCCATACACGAACGAGGCATAGAATGCAATGCAAGCGACCATCGGCTCTGTAAACAACATTCTGAGAGGTCGTGCAAGATGCTTGGTGACAATTGTTTTAGGAGAGAGCTTGATGTCTTCATGTGGATGATGGAAAGACTGGTTTCCAGTCTCTTTTCTCAGACGCTGCGCCTTTTTCTTCAGAAGGACTGGCGAGTATAGCTCTGGGAGAAAGAAGAAGGCAAGGATGGTCGCGGCAAACGTCCAGATCGCCTCGATGTATTCAGTCCATCGCCAGCCAAGACGGGTATTAACGAGGAGCGCAGCGCCGATGGTAGGACCCAGAGTGGGCCCGCCAACAACGGCTAGAAGAAGTCAGCATGTGGTCTCACGCATGTTCAGATAGATTTCACGTACCGACTGCATAGAAAGTGACAGCAGTCCCTCGGGACTTAGGCTCCCAAATATCTCCCAGAGCAGCAGCAACGTTGCTGACAGGTGCGGATCCAAACAAACCGGCGAAGAATCGAGTCACAAAGATGGTCTGAGCATTCTTGCCGACGGCTGTTCCTATGGAAAATAGTCCTAAGCATACCATTGCAGGTAAGAGAGACATTCTTCTGCCCCAAAGTTCTGATACAGGTGCCCAGCAAAGAGGTCCGAAAGCAAAGCCAAGACTTCAAGTTGTCAAAATCTCGAATGTAGAAAGGGTAAGGAGCAAGCTTACATGTACAGCGAAATGACTAAGACTGTGACCTCCTTACTGACACCCGCGTATTCTGCGATAGCCTCTTCAGCTGGAGCGATGATACTAGATCCCAAGCTTGCGGCCATAGCTAGCATGGACAGTTGAAAGGTGATCCACCATTTGTACCCGTTTGACCAGTTCAAAGGGTTCTCTTGATCATCGTTGCCATCCCATCCAACAAGAATAGGGTCATTCTCCTTACTTCGGTCCACCTCAGCTGTCGGCAAAGCGTTTCCTTCATCGTTCGGGGGCGTCGAGCAGCTTGATAACCGTATCCCACTCTCCTGCAATCCAGGCCGACCTGGATCCTGCATAGCTGGAGCCATGATCTAGGATGACAATCAAGTCTACGGATAGAGTACACTTGGCGCCAAGAGCCATGAGGAAGTACTGGCATTTATATATTCCTCGGCGTGTGTTCTCCATTCTTGAAGTTTTGACGCAAGATCTGCAGGTGGTGGCGGGAGGATCCTTCCGTGGCGGCTCAAACGGCACTTAACATGACGCATTGCCGAAATCCTATTCCTTGCAGATGAAAATAAAACACTTGACGGCTAAAGAAAAACGTTTTCCTTTCTCAAGACATGTCCTCGGGACCGAATGCCGAGAGCTCTTCCTTAGGTGTCTGCTGTGCGAAGTAAGCAAGACTTGATGTCAGCCACATCTTGACGGGTGTGGCTTGCGCAATTTTTGACATCAAAAAAAGAATTTCCAAGGGTATTCAAGCAGCTAAGATGACGAAACGTTTTGTTTTTCGATGCCTCATGTCAGTGAGATGAGAGAAGAATTGCGGCATCTGCGGATTATGCGGGTGGAATGGAAGGACGGATTCCTTGCTCGGCACAGAAAATACGGATGGGGGGGCCAGGGGGGTTAGCCGAACTCCTTACGCATTTAATAAAACAAAGATCCGTCTTTGCTCGGATAACTCAAAACCCTCTCAGGAGTCCGCAGTAGAGTCAAGAAGTGCGCAACCTTTCAATTCTGTATAGTTATGAGCAATGAGACGATCTTGGCGAAACTGTTCTCGGAATTTCCCCAAGTCAGTCGGCTCGGTCTGTTGGAAGACCCCGCAGAGCGAGAACGCGGGGAAGACTTGCTCTAGACTGTCTCCAGGGACCTCACTATATAGGCTTCATGAGACTTGGTGTTAGCACTGCGTCTTGCAAAATGAGGGGTCATTGACGTTGGAAAGAATCAATTTCAATTTTAAACTCTCCAGGCTACGTTCCTGATCTCGAAGTGACTTTGTTATCATCTACTGTATCATATATTTCCTTCCGCAATGTCCGCCGAGATGGAAATAGACGGGGTCCACCTGAAAAATAAAGCAGAGTCAAGCACAGCTGTTCGTTCCCATTTCCATTCTCGATAGCCTTAGGAATACCAGAGAGAACCTCTTAGTAACTTTCTAAAAAGACATCCTCAAGAACTAAGCGCTCGGGGCCCCTCGCACCTGGGGTCGCATTCATAACTGGCGGTGCCCGAGGTCTAGGAAACGCCATCGCCGTCTCTTTTGCTAGAGATGGTGCGAGAGGCGTCGTCATTGTGGATATCAATCAGGATACTTTAAACGAGGGGAAGAAGATCGTCGAGTCTTACGGTACGAAGGTATGAGACCATAAGTCATCCATTTGAATACTTGGGAGAAAGCAAGAATACTGGCACTGATCCCAAGATAGTGTCTAGCCATCCAAGCCGATGTCACGAAAGAAGAAGACATCGAACGAGCTGTTGCAGAAGCCGCGAAGGAGTTCGGCAGAATCGATTATGCTGCGTGAGACCTCTCTTTTTTCTTGCATTCATTTCATTTCCCATTACTAGACTGACATATACCTAGAAATTTCGCAGGCATCCTCGGTCCAATGGACCAAACGTCCGAGTTACCACTTGAAGGTTTCCAGAAAGTCATGGCTGTCAACTGTACTGGTGTCTACTTGAGCACCAAGCATGAGCTGAGACAGATGATGAAGCAGGATTCTATCGAAGTGTGAGTATCTCTGCCCTCTGGCTTCCCAATAAAGATACCAGTGGCAAGGGAGTCGTTTGTGCTGACAGCGTGACGTGAAATAGAGAAGAAGGCCGAGTCGAGCAAAGAGGCTCGATCGTCAACTGTGCATCCATCAACTCTGGCATGGCCCTTCCAGGCACTCTGCCTTACACAACAGCCAAACACGCAGTGTTGGGAATCACGAGAACAGTAATTTCTCCCCTCTCCTACCCCCTTTCTATCTCACAACTTCGAAACAAATTTGCAGCTAACATTCTCGCCCCGCACAGGCCGCACTCGAAGCCCGCTCCCAAGGAATCCGAGTAAATGCCGTCTCACCAGGCTTCTTCCTGACCGATCTCCTCAAGCCAGTCGTCGGTACGGTCGTGCCGATGGCTTTCTACGATGCGTGTGAGACAAGACAGGGTCGAGCTGCGAAGTTTGAAGAAGTAGGTGATGTTGTTGTGTTGCTCAGTGGACCGAGGATGAGTCTTGTGAATGGTGCGAATTTGCCGATCGATGGGTAAGTCAATAATTTCTCCAGCTTTCGACTGTTGGGATCTTGTGACTGATTGAGCGGTCTAGGGGTTTCACTATCAATGAGGCTTGATGAGAGTTGAAAAAATGCTGGGGACTGGGGAGAGAGAAGGGGCGTAGTCGAAAGGGAGGGGCCTGCTTTGCTACTTGATTCTTAAATGGATCTTGATTTTCGCATTCAAACTATTTTATCATCGCTTCTATCTTGTCCTGCATATCACAGAATATATTGATCGCCTATCCAAATCATTAGCCAATCATCTCACAAAATCCCAGAACACCACAAACTCACCTGAACCAACTTCCTCTCTCCCTCACCATCACCCCCATTACTCCTCGTAAAAGCAATTCTATACTTAGCCTGATCATCCGCATAATTCACAAAAGTAGGAACCTCAACCTTCGCTGCATCCTCATCAAACAGCGAGACTGTCGTATTCGCCGAAGCATGTGTAGTAGCAAGTTCTTGTAGAAGTCCGGGTGAGATCGTAATGTGATGGACACCAGCCAGTTCCATGATCTCCGCTGTGGAAGTCAGACTAGCAGGCAGCACCTGTGTCTTCATACTGTTGGCTTCATAGAGTCGCTGTGCTTGGAGGCACAGCTTCTGAGCTTTGTTGTGGTCAATGAACCTGTTAAATTTCAGCATCCCCTTTTCTCTCCAAGGGCCCAACTTCCGAATGTACCCAGCTTCAAAATGCACTTTCAGCTCATTGACATATGGGGCGATGTAATGGCATCCTACTTCTCCAGCGAGAGAAGCTTGCTCAACTGTGAAAAGGGTCGTGGCTAATGTCGTGGTTTTATTTGCTTCTAAGATGCGGCATGCTTGAAGACCTTCCCACGTGCTGGGGATCTTGATGCATACACGCTTGTGATCAAATGAGGAGTCGAGATACCGGAAGAGTTCGACAATTCCTGTATATCGTATTTTCAGTGAGACTTCCACAAGTAGGGAAATGTGTTGGGATCCATACGGCGAGCATTCTTGACGGTCTTGTCTGTGTCATACGAATAATACGGATTGGTCTGTACGTGAACGAAGCCCGTGACGTGACGAGACATCTCCAATTGCAAGCTAACCATCTAATCTTCTCATCAGTAAACGATCCTCTTTCTCAGATTTTGAATTTAGACGTACAACAATCTCAACCGCCAGTTCTTGCGCAGGAACATCTGGATATTTCTGAGCCAGCTTCCTGGACAAGGAAATAGCTTCGTCGATCTTGGATTCATGTACTGGTTTCTGGAGCTCATTGTATGCGATCGCCTGTTAGACACCATCTGTTAGGAAGGTATGACAGATGTGGAGCTACATGACTGGAGTCGAAGACATACTTGATTTGAAGTGCAGTCAACGAAAGGACCTAAAGCCTTGGGAACTGTTGAATGTCAATGGAAATGAAGTGAAATGAGAAGGGAAGCGGAAGTAGCACACCTTCTACATCCATAATATCACAGTCCACGATACTTCTGGACTGCAATAATCGCAGAAGAGTATTTTCGGACGCCATAGCTTGCGACGATCTGGTGGTTGAAGCTCGGAAACCACTTCAAAGTACAAGTTGAACCTAGACAATGACAATTGTTGAGCTCGGGAGGTTCCTCTCAACTCTACAAATCTTTTTGGGGAAGCTGAGATGTCAGCAATTATGACAGTCTAAAACTCGTAAACCACACAAGATCTTTGGCTCCGGACCACTGTGCTGCGAGGATGTGCTGTCTAGAACTTTGTTCAAGACGGGAAGGTCAGCCGGTCGAATCGCGGGGCAGACGTCCCTTTTTTCGCTTCACTTGCTGCGTGCGATGAGGGGTGTTTGTGGGGATGATTCTGGGCTGCGAGCTCGGAGGTGCAGTGGCTTGTAGAGAATAATGTGATTTGAATGCGACTGATCCAAAGAAGACGTGAGATGTTGTACTTGAAAAAGGAGGTAGACATATGACAGTTCTATGTCTAGATCAATATTCTATTTTCATCATTCGGAACATATCAAGGCTGGTTTCTTGAACTTCGTGATAACAACTAGACATATGGTATCCGAAAAGACATGTCAAATCTTCAACTCACTTCCAGTATACAACTCCCTCCATAAGTCTCCTCGCCGTCCTGAACACCGTAGCATTCGTCAGCGCTCCCTTCCCATCGAACTTCGCACCTACCAGAATCTTCCCACTCGGATGCCCCAGTGTGATACCATCTCCATCCACTCTCTCCCTCCCCACACCCCTATACGCCATCGAGCCTTTCAAGTTCGCAGCAGCAGCAACAGCCATCGCAACTGTGATAGGTACCGCACGATGCGGTTGACCAACAGATAGAGCCCTGACTACCAGGTCCACTGTGTCGCCTTGTATAGTCTCGCCCGAAAGCAGTTTATATGATGTCGGAGGAGACACCATAGCGATCTTTGGTATCGAACCAGGTGTTGAGTCATGGTCTTTGCTGATCCCCATCGCAACTGAAGCTTGTCTTCGTATTGAATCCAGTCTTGTAAGAAGCGTAGGATGGACATCGATATCATCTGGTAAAATAGTACCGTCCACACCCATATCGCTGGCCTGAACAAAGACACAAGGATTCCCAGCATCTATACATGTCGCGTCGACGCCATCGAAGCTATCTACCACATTTCCAGTAGGTAGTAGCTTTCCCGTCTTCGCGCCTCTGTGGAATACAACCCGAATCAGCCATCTGCAACTGCACAGCTACCCTATGTCCAGGGTAGAAGAGGTGCTACTCACGCAGGATTAATGAACGCCAGTTCGATCTTAGCAGCCGTTCCCGACACACCATCAATCGCAAAGTCTCCATACGCAGCTGCTTCTCCCTCCACAACCGGGAACTTCGCGTGTATAATCTTCCCCGTGTTCGTATTATGTATCCTGACTGTAGCCTCCCCCTCCCCTCCAGCCGGCAGTTCTACCAGTCCAGAATCGATCGCAAAGGGCCCAATCGCACTGGTCATGTTCCCACAGTTGCTGGAGAAATCGACATCCTCGTCTTTGATCCCTAGAGCCGCGAAGGTGTAATCTACGTCGGCGTCTGTGTGCGACGAGGGTCCTACGACACAGACTTTGGAGAGGGAGGAGAGGCCGCCGCCGAGACCGTCGAGTTGTCGCCCGTTGGGATCAGGGGAGCCGATTGCGCCGCGGAAGATGGGAGGCCATGCTGAGCGATCGGTGGGCAGATCTTGTTGCTTGAACATTATGGCTCGAGAGGTGCCGCCGCGGTAATAAGAAGCTGGGAGTCTGTTTTGTTTGGTGAGCGTTGAGGCGTGTCTGGCGGGGTAGATTCGGGTGGTATTGGCGAAGGACATTGGGTTGGCAGAGCGCCAGGCTTTGATAGATAATCTAGACATTGTCTAGGATTCGGTATAGCACTGTGAGCATTTTGGACAGAGGAAGAAATAGTGATTTCTATGTGACGGGTTTCCGTGAAGATGCAGAAGTAGTACGTGATTGTTCCCAAGTGACGGGAAGCAGCCGAGAACGGATACACATCCGAGATCATGGAAAGCTTAACCCAACACTGAATGCCGCCTCCTAGATACAGACCTTCATTGTTCATGTGATTTCTGCGTCATACGTCAAACGGTCCATTTACATCTTATTCGTATACAAATTACCGACTCTGATCACTCGAAACACTCCATCCCATGATCCTACGCCTAAGCCCAATTCCAACTCCAGGTCATGAAAGCCTTCCTGACCCTCCGTTCCAGCCCATGCAGTATGTACAAATCCAGACCAGAAGACAGGCGTATATTCATTTTCTCAATGCATTATGAACACTCTCATATCACTCGACAATCATCCACCACATCATGCCGATAAACGAAATGAGAACCACAGCGGTTAGAAATCCAGCACCCCCTCGATCAGCAGTTGTTGCTGGACCGATTGGCAGGTAACTGACAGTCGTACTGCCGGCATTTGGATCGCCAACACTTGTTCCACCAGTAGAATTGGTGACAGGTCCGGCCACTTGTGAGATCAGGTTGCTCTGAATAACTTCAAGAGCCGCCATTTGTTGACCAACTCCATAACTTCCGTCCCAAGTCGATCCCATCGACCATTTCAAACCACAAGTCCTTCCGTTTTCTCCACCACAACATTGAGCTGCTGCTGCTTTTGCACTTGGGGCAAGTTTGGCCATAATAGTATCGTAGGTGTAAGGGGCCATCTTAGTAGTTGCTGCCATCCAGCGAGACAAGTATGCTTTGAACGAATGTTGATCCACGTTACAGAGCCCATTATTTTCACAAGCAACTTCTTGCATAACATTTTGACCATTAGGGAAGAACACGTCCAAGCCTGTGACCAGCCCGTCAAGTCTTGTCTTCCAAATGGTTGATCCATTAGTGTGGTTGTACATATTGGCAGCCCCCAAGAGCATGGCTCCGGCGTTATAGGTCCACTGAAGAAGATTTACTTTCGTGCAATTAATTGTATCGTCGGAGCCGTCGAAGACATAGTAGCGTTGGTCGATGAGTCCAATGCTTTCCATCCAGACATAGGTTTTCTCTGCCCAATCAGAATACGTATCGTTGCCGGTATATTTTGCAAGTCGTGCGCCAAGGTTGAAGAAACAGCCATTCGAGATCGCATTTTTGTAGTTGTAGCCATTGTTGAACGTGAATATCTGCCATTTTAAACCTCCGCCACACGATGTTGTATCCCATCGAGGTGCCTGCGTGTTGAAAACTGCTTGAGCCAACGCAAGCCATTGCGGCTGGTCGGATGGCGGATTTGGAAAATTGACTTCTGCGGCTGACATGGCTGCCAGACCCCAAAATCCTTGGTCATCGTTGCCTTCGGTTTTTGTCTGATTGGGGGTCATGTAGTCTCGATTGGGTCCGACTTGCCAAAGAAGAGCTTCCGTTGTTACATCGTTGTAGGTAGTGTCGCCAGTAAAATACCAATAATCTGGGAAACAGTCAGCTTCCTTGACTACGAGGGAATGACGAACACCTCAAGTAGAACGTATTGGCAGAGAAGAATATATAATACATACCAACCATGGCGCCGAACATAGCTCCTGCCTCCCACCTGTATGTTTGTTAATGGTGAACAGTACAATTATAGAAAGGATGCATACCAGTAGTACGGTGCTGGAAGATTCCCTGGAATGTCACCCGTATGGTTGCCAGTATAATAGAGCATCATATCATAAGCAATTGTGCTGGCGACAGACTTGATTGAGTCTGTGAGAAGTAAGCCAAGATATCCAAGAAGCTTCGATGTCTTGGAGTGGCTCGCCAACAGCACCTACCGGGTGAGCTTAAATCAAGAGACAAGCAATTGGCAACTTGGCTCCCGGCCAATATCGCTATGGCCGTACTGCCCGTACACCTCCTCGAGAGCTTCATTTTGAAGTTGAAGTTGTACCACGAGTGTGGAAGACCCGCAGGGAATGCCCGGGACTTTCGGATGTACCTCCGCAGCTTTGACGACGTCCCGGACTGATATCGATGCAAGGGATGTGACCAGATGTCTGCAAAACGAGAAAGGTGCTGGATTCCAATAAGAATAATTACGATTTCCCACGGTGAGACAACGTCTCCAAATCGATTAGCAATACTCGTGGGTTTGTGGCGGGGGCCCGGAGAGCGAATGTACAAATGCCGAGGCGGGGTTGATGAAGTCACCAAAATCGAGAGACCAAATCCGACGAATTCTTCCAAAATGAGTGTGATGTTTCCTCGAGAACCGACTTCAGAAAATCCTTCTGTCACTACAGAGATTGAGGACTCTTCGACTCTTGAGAAGGAAAGAGAGGATAGAGCTCAGGAGGAAGGTGAGACTTGGCCGATGAACACAAGCACTTTTTAGCACTGAAGCGGCGCGCTGCTGAAGAATGCTTAAAGAGAAATACGAGGCCGAGGTACTACCTGATGAACTAAACACAAAACTGGAGAAGCAAAAGCAAGAATAGAAACGGGGAGAGAACATCCTTTCCTACCTCGTGAATCACTGGATCAAGCAGTTAGGTTAGTTTGTATGCTTGACAAGATGAAGATGGATAAGAAAGAGACTTTGACCGTCTAAAGAATTCGGCCGTGTGATGCACATGCATGGCGCGAGCAGGCCAGGCCTTGCAATGCCGTGCAGAATGATTTCATTTGTTTCCGATATGCAAAATCGTGCTGTTCGTGTGGAGGAGAGGTTTGGTCTCATCATGCAGGGCATCTTTATTTCATGAAGCCCTTGGCAGGTACAGGGGTAAATGGCAGGGATACCTTAAAGAGGGCCAGCTGCGTCACGAGCTTATCATGTGACCCAAAAGTACTTGCACTCAACCTGAAGTGAGTCATGAAGCTGAGAAGCTTTGCACCGAACTTCGTAGCCATAGCATTCGACTTCGTAACCATAGATTTCGCTCTTCTCGAGCTACTGAGATAAGTATCTTTGCTATCAATGGAGGATGATGAGCTTGGTTGTCCGGAAGACTGGATCACCTCAAGACCAGACCTTCCAAAACAACACTTCCAACCAGGTCAACCTTGGTCAATCGTGACCCTGACTTCTCTTTGTTTCCTCAGCTTGCAAGCAATATCTCCGTGCTCGAATCAACCCAGCCACTATATTGAATATATGGGTCCTGGTGCCTGGTCAAGTGTCCCGTTTCGATTGAAATCTTTTCGTCTCGACCATCACCATCTAGACTAGAAGACGCCCTGGGACCAGATACGGCCCGGAGACAGGTGTAAAAGAAAAGAAGATATTGTACAAGCAAGTGGACTTATGCAGACAGGAATTGCGAACCTTGTCGAATGGACTATTATGATTCCAGGCCATGGACTTACAAATGGATATGAGCACAAGACAAGACAATACTTGTCTGGATATATGAGTGATCAACAGGGGTAATGATGGCTTCATTCCGGTACTGGAACCAACGGACAGACTCTAAAGTTTATTCCCACAAGCAAGTTCACGATGAAAATGAGCCATCTGCGCAGAGGCAATGTCATCGGCATCTCTGGGGACATCTTGTTCTTTGTTCCGGTGATGGCACGTCTTACCCAAGAAACACTGCCACGATCAGATTCACGTGCTTTTGGGTGGCGGTGATTGTGTTGCGTACGTCCGTAGGTCGAGACAACCGGCTGCCCTCGTAAAGATGATTATGAAGAGAACGTATAAATGATCCTCAATTCGTCGCTGAATAAGAAAGAGTTGAAAGCCAGTCAGAAAAGTGTTGTTCTTAAAATATCTCCGTCTCCCGGCCTCCGCTTTGAGCCTGCACTGTTAGTCCATCGCCTCGCCTCGCCTCCCGGTCCCAAGATCCCAAACCCAAACTGTAACCACCAAGACCACGCTCCTCCATCCATCACCTCTTCTCCCAACCACAACCGCAACCTACAATCAACTTCCAACGAACCAACAAAGAATCCATTCAATCCGCAAGCGATATCGCATCCCTCCTACAATCCTCACATACACAAACTCGCTACACAATCACAATGGCCAGCGCAGGAGATCGCCCATATGACCCATATATCCCATCAGACCCAGCCGCTGGAGCTCAGGGTGCAAATGCTGCTCCAGGCAATCAGAGAACGGCAGCGCTACAAGCAGTAAGTTCATTACCAATTATTCCGAGTGTGCGAGACATGATGGAGCGGTTTGTATGCAATGCACGACGAGAGCGATGCGATGGTGATGACGACGGATGACCGGCCTTCCGCACGACAAACAACGATACAAGTCGCTCCGGAATCACCGATAATGCTTCGAGTGACGGAGTGTACATAGGAGAAGGCAGGAGAATTGATCTGGCGATTTTTGGAGATGGCTTCATCGATTCTGGAGATGCCGTGGAATGGTTTCAGAATCACCAGGTCCTGAGCTGAAGAGCAGCCATCGAGCAACGAAAGAATAACGAAGGCGATAACAGCGAGAATAAATGGCATCAAGAGATTGATCGAGCAGGACTTGGATTATGCGTTGAGCTGTTAGGCTTCGTGGAACTCGGCGCCCATTCACCTCCTGGAAGGATACTTCGTCGCTCTTGGCATTCCCAACCATCATGATACTTCGAATGGTGAACCATCAGATCTCTTGGATGCATGCTGACAAGTTCTACCTCATAGCAAATTGATGATACCGTTGGTGTAATGCGCGAGAACATCAATAAGGTCTCCCAGCGTGGTGAACGCCTCGACTCCCTCCAAGATAAGACCGACAACCTTGCTGTATCAGCACAAGGCTTCCGCCGTGGTGCCAACAGAGTTCGCAAACAGATGTGGTGGAAAGGTATGTGAAATACTTGTCATTGAGTGGTGGCAGTGGAGCTAACGTCGTTGCAGATATGAAGATGCGAATGTGCTTGATTATTGGAATAATCATCTTGCTCATTGTTATCATCGTACCAGCTGGTATGCAGAGTCACCTTCCAGACCAAGAACACAGCTAATTCCCCACAGTTGTTGCTACTAAGCATTAAACCGACATAGGAACGGTGGAAGCTATTGGCCGAGTGGATTCTCGAAAGGAAAGGAGGGGCTCATGAACGCGTTCGGTTACATAGGTGCTATGAGCGCTGGGATCCTCTGGTCCTGTCTGCATGCGACACACTACACTCGCTGGCTACGAGCAAGCAGGATCAACGAAGGTTTTAGCGATTTGGAGTTGTCATTTGAAATTTACGACGGTTTCTTCTTTTTCTCGAAGGCGCAGCATACCGTGAGGGTCACTTGGGTTCGCCTGTCTTGGAATGTGAGGCAGATGAATCCGAGGGCTTCACTCTGTATCATGTAGGATTCCCGGAGGAGCTAATTGAGATATCATGACATTGAAAGTGGTCTTTGGTGGTATCTTGTGAGCATGAGGTTATGTCCTCATATATTATCAAAACGTCGTTGTCTTTCGCTCTGTTGTGACTTGCGACTTACTGCTGAAGACCAACAGTCGATAGACTCACTCTTGAAGGTGACACGAACAATGGCAGCGGCCTAACCTGCAGTTGATCCACAATAGATGGAATAGATAACGGCAAAGCAAGGCCCAGAGAGTGGATTGCAAGAGGGTCTGGCAGGGCTGGCCGTTCAAGGGCTGGAAAACTTCGAAGCAAAATGGCGTCTTCCGGCGGCAGACAGGGCTCAAATCATGCAGCTAGCTAGATTCTCTCCCTCGTTGCCAGTGGTCAGAGGCTCTCCGCATACTTTTGAAAAAACAATTTTCTGCCTTCTGCAGGTGGCCATCATGTGCAGGCAAAAACTTGGTAGCAAGGTTGTGAAAGCTGTGAGCCAATCCGATTGCGGAACCCCACCCAGATTTGCTTGCTAGCCCATGCGAACGGCAGAGTAGATAGAGAGTATGACTTTCAAAATTCATAGTCCTCAAGTAACAACCCATTGAAACTTCGAGGTGCAGTATTCCTCTCCCTAATCCAAGCCAGAATCCTTTGCTCGTCTCCCTCGTCAAGAATCAACCACGGTCGCCTTTCTGCCGCAGTGACTAACTTTTCTTGGACCCCTCAGGTGTGAGCCATTTTCCATCGTCGAGCTACCCTCTCTTTATCCCCGCCTTCTCATGAGATAAACACGCAAGCAACTCGCGCTTGGGAATCCCGACTACCACCTGTTTGCTCTGCAGGAGCTGGAGGAAAGGCCTTCGATTCGCATCCTTGAATCTCCACTCCAAACCCATATTCGAAATGTTATCCATTCGTTCCACAGCCGGCGCCGTTGCCAGAAGGGCACGCACAGCTGCCAACCGTCTGCCCTTGAGCGCTGCTCGTACTTTGCCAAAGGCTACGGCGGCAGTTGCTCTTACGAGTAGGAGGGAATACTCTGCTCCTTCCAGCAGCCTGTCAACTCGGTCGACGGTCGTACAATTGCTCAGCAACATTGGCTCAAAGCGAGAGGTCCAGCAATACTTGTCACACTTCAGTTCCGTCTCCTCGCAGCAATTCGCCGTCATTAAGGTCGGAGGAGCCATTATCACCGAGCATCTCGAATCCCTCACCTCTGCCCTCGCATTCCTGAACCATGTTGGACTTTTCCCCGTCGTCGTACACGGTGCCGGACCACAACTGAATAAGCTTTTGGAGGATGCGGGAGTCGAGCCACAGTTTGAGGAGGGCATCCGAGTCACAGATGGCAAGACTTTGGCGGTGGCACGCAAGCTCTTTCTGGAGGAGAACTTGAAGCTGGTGGAGAAGCTCGAGGAGCTAGGAGTTCGTGCACGACCGATCACATCTGGTGTTTTTGGAGCAGAGTACTTGGACAAGGACAAATACAATTTGGTTGGCAAGATCAATAAGGTTAATAAGGGACCAATCGAGGCTGCTATTAATGCTGGATGTCTGCCTATCTTGACCTCTATGGCTGAGACGCCAGAGGGTCAGGTACTGAACGTTAACGCCGATGTTGCCGCCGGAGAGCTTGCCCGGGAGCTCCAGCCACTGAAGATTGTCTACCTTTCCGAGAAGGGTGGACTATTCAATGCCGATACAAACGAGAAGATTTCTGCTATCAACTTGGACGAGGAGTACGAATACTTGATGTCACAGTGGTGGTGCAGATACGGCACCAGACTAAAGATCAAGGAGACCAAGCAATTGCTTGACGGTCTACCAAGAACCTCCAGTGTTGCCATTATCCACCCAGCTGACCTCCAGAAGGAGCTGTTTACCGACACTGGTGCTGGAACACTCATTCGCAGGGGCAACAAGCTTGCTACTACGACTGCTATCTCACAATTCGAGGATCTAGAGCAGCTTAAGGATGTTCTCGTTAGGGATCGCGAGGGTCTTGATGCCAGAGCCACTGTTGACAGATATGTGGATGGCTTGAAGAACCGCGAGTTCAAGGCATATTTCGATGAGCCCATGGATGCTCTTGCCATTGTCCTGCCACCTTCTTCCGAGACCACGCTCGCCAATTTGGCTACTTTCACAATCACAAAGGCTGGATGGTTGACAAATGTAGCCGATAATGTCTTTGCTGCGATCAAGAAGGATCATCCAAAGCTCGTCTGGACCGTCAAGGAAGATGATGAGAATTTGACCTGGTTCTTTGACAAGGCCGATGGAAGTCTGTCTAAGGAGGGAGAGGTTATGTTCTGGTACGGTATTGAGAGCGGCGATGAGGTCAAGGAGCTCATGACCGAATTCTCCAAGTATGGTCGTGCTATGCTCGGCGATGCCAACCTGGAGGAGCGCCTGCACAGAGCTGCTAGAGCTGCCGGAGGCATGAGCGCCTCGATGCACCAGAGCGGAACTCCACAGCGCCAACAAGCTCGTGCTTTCTCAACCAACGCTCGCCGCCCAGTCTCTAAAATCACCCGTAACAGTATGCCCCGAACATTCGCTACCTCGTCACGTGGATATGCTACTACAACCAACCCAAATCCTCCTTTCGGTGCCAAGAACTCCTCTAATACCCAGCCAGCTAAGGTTGCCCTGATCGGTGCTCGAGGATACACTGGGCAGGCTCTCATCAACCTTCTTAATTCTCACCCAAATATGGATCTCCGACACGTCTCTTCCCGTGAACTTGCTGGCCAGAAGCTCAAGGGCTACGAGAAGAGAGATATCACCTACGAAAATCTTTCAGCTGAAGATGTTCGTCGTATGGAAGAGGCAGGCGAGATCGACTGCTGGGTCATGGCACTTCCAAACGGTGTCTGCAAGCCATTCGTTGATGCCGTAAACGAAGGCAAGGGACCACAAAACAGCGTCATTGTTGACCTTTCCGCAGACTACAGATTCGACAACAAGTGGACTTATGGTCTCCCAGAGCTTGTCAACAGATCTGATATTGCCAAAGCTACCCGTATCTCCAACCCAGGATGTTACGCAACAGCCGCACAACTCGGTATTGCACCCCTCGTACCATTCCTTGGCGGTCAACCTACCGTCTTCGGTGTCTCCGGATACTCTGGTGCAGGAACCAAACCCAGCCCAAAGAACGATGTTGAGAACTTAACCGGCAACATCATCCCCTACAGCTTGACAGACCACATCCACGAGCGCGAAATCAGCAACCAACTTGGTGTTGATGTTGCATTCGTTCCTCACGTAGCTGTCTGGTTCCAGGGTATTCACCACACCATCAGTTTGCCCCTGAAGCAGACCATGACGAGCAGAGACATCCGTAATCTGTACCAAGAGCGATACGCAGGTGAGAGACTAGTGAAGGTCATTGGTGAGGCTCCTAGTGTGAAGAATATTAGCGGCAAGCATGGTGTGGAGATTGGTGGTTTCGGTGTTCACAGTTCGGGGAAGAGAGTGGTGGTTTGTGCGACGATTGATAATTTATTGAAGGGTGCTGCTACTCAATGTTTGCGTAAGTTCCCGTTTTCTCATTCTCTCCTCCTATCACTATCATTACACGTATGTTGGTCCATAGAATATCTACTGACTTCCTACGCAGAGAACATGAACCTCGCCCTAGGTTTCGCAGAGTACGAGGGAATTCCACTTGACTAAATGTTTCATAGATTGGGGTCGGTGCATGCATACCTTGGAATTAAAAAGTCTCCAACTTCATTTTGCCATCTAGTTATCTTCGTTTTTAATCGTTTTGAGGTGCCAATTTTTTTTGGGCGGTGATAAGCTTTCTATTCCAAAATTTGCATTCTTTTCTTTGCCTTGACATCTTAGATCGAGTTATGCTGACAAGTTTCTGTTCATATTGAATGGATAAGCGGTTAGAATCATACCTAGCTGTTTGTAGCCTTCTCATTTTTCAACACAGCTCTATTCAAGGAGACGTAAATTGCATTCGGTTTCCTCCTGATTCTCTATAATCGCATTTCCTTATTGTTGACAGTGGCTTACTCCTCATGCAAGTGCACTGTTGTAACGGCCATGCCATCTGTTGGCATACAGATCAGATTGAAAGGCCTCGCGAAGGCTTATTGGGGACAAAAGTATTGTTGGTGTCCTCGTGTCAAGTTCTGTTATTTCCGCAAGCATCTTCCACATTGCCAAGCTTTCATTCTTTCAACATTTTGTGATCGTTCTTGATCCGGAATCTAATTGTCCCTGTCACCAACACAAATAGGGCCAACAAAGAAAGGGTACGGAAGCCGAATTTACATTGCTTTACAATACATTGTCACTCTTGATTGTAACCGAAGATTTCGGCGGAAGACGATTAACCTACTAAATTGTAAATTTCGTTGTTATTCAGTATAGGATTTGATAGAGACAATAATGGCAGAAAGCCCGCGCCTTGTGACTTTGAATCGTTGTGTGTTTACTGACGTGCTGGAAGGGTACTTATGCGACTGATCAACCAAGGAATAGATTCACACTTCAACATCGGGTTCATCAAAGAAGGCTACGGAGGGAGGTACAGAAATGCAACTCCAGATCCAGACGCAGCCACGTCTATATCCAACAATAGGATCCGGGACCCCTCCTTCATCCAACCCCACGAAATATACTTCCAAGAACAACACAAACACGCCCCAACAATCTGGCTCTACAATACCAACGCCGGCACGAAATCCGTCGATCAAACCCAAAATCCAGACCCCTACTTCCCAATCGACGAAACCAACCCCTGCCTGGTAAGCCATGACCCCGAACCCAACGCTCTCGCCCGCGAAACCGTCGACGGCTGGAACCTCCTGCCTCAAACTCGAGCCCTAGTAGACCGCGGCCTAGCCATGGTTCGACAAACCTCACCCATCGCCAACTCAGCTTCATTCCAGGACATATACTCAGGACATTTCGTCACCATAGTTCCTACACCTGTCAACACACCTACCTCCGGCACAGCTGTCGTCGACATCGGGGATCAACACGGCGAAATGATCATCTCTAACCTGAGAATAATACCCTATACGCCTAATACCGGCATACCTACCGAACCACCAGTGTACAAACCCGGAATCCCGAATTTCAGGATTTTGAAAATTGAAAAAACGCCACCGCAAGGTGGGAGGGGAAAAATTCGATGATTGAGGGGTTTAAGATTGTTAGGGGAGAACTCTTCCTTGCTTTACCTGGGCTGAAGAGTGTGAGACCGAAGGTTAAGAGGATGGAGAGGGTTGGAGAGGGAGAGTTTGTTAATCCTGGGGAGGGTGTTATGGATCTGTATGCAAGGCCGTGGGGGTTGGAAGGGATGCAGAGGTCTGTGGCGTATCCGATGGTAGGACGCTTCCGTTGGCGGTGCTTGAGAGGGGGCTTGAGGGGACGGAGTTTAAGAGGGGGGATGTGGTGCTTGTTACTGGGAGGGTGGATGGTGAAGATGTAAATGGGGATGGGCTTTACTGTATCAGGGAGATTGGCGGGGATGTTGCGTGGG
>JAFJYH010000161.1:0-101554 GCA_017365405.1 Cadophora malorum | reverse complement strand
TTCTCTAGATATATATATATATATATATATATATATATATGTATATTACACACTTGTAATGATGCATTCCTATGAGAACCAAGTCATCATGCTTTTCAAGGTTGACGGATGAACAAAACAACAACTCCTTTGAGAGATGAAGGGAAGAGGGGCAAAATATTGAAGGCTTCGACCAGTGTGTTCACTAATGAATTACGCAACTGAGGATAAGTACATGTATGGACACATGAAAAGGATGATTTCTGCTAGCTAGAACTTTGCGATTCTGTTCCTGGCTACTGACAGAGGCCTCGACGCAAGCAACAAACTCCATACATTCCCGCCCACGGACAGCTATGCCGCTTCTTATATTTTCTGGGAAAAGAGACTGCCATCTACTCCTTTTTCGCAGATCTACTCGTGGCCACGTGAGTAACAGGCTCCAGCCCTTCAAGCACGATATCCACTTTCCCAGTCTCCAGCTCCTCCAGATCCGGCACTGACGAATGTTTGACACCATCAAACCTCTCATCAACTTCTTCAAGCGTCAAACCTTTAGTCTCGACCCAATAAAAGATGACGAACAGTATCATCAAGATATCGAAACTGGCATTGATGATATACGTCTTCCATCCGATGGCGTCAAGAGCGAATGGAAAGACCATCGTGACAAACAAACCGCAGAGCTTAGTCGTCATGGTGTAAAGTCCCATTCCTGTCGCGCGAATCTTGTATGACAAGACTTCAGGCGGGTAGAGGACTGTGAGTGGAGTTATTCCGAAACTGTACATTCCGTTGTAGATGAAGATCATGGCGATGGTGGCATAGATACCGCTGGTGTGGGTACTGTGTCCGTAGACCGATGTGAGGCCCCCAA
The DNA here is from genome assembly GCA_017365405.1 of Cadophora malorum. Taxonomy (NCBI): domain Eukaryota; kingdom Fungi; phylum Ascomycota; class Leotiomycetes; order Helotiales; family Ploettnerulaceae; genus Cadophora; species Cadophora malorum. The sequence continues at coordinate 100,698 of JAFJYH010000161.1, read as the reverse complement.
CAAGATAGAATGCAATTACTTGGCCTCCTAGAGATAGACAGCAGAGCATTTTGCGACCGAATTTGTCTGCGAAGTATGACGAGACGACGGCGATGACGAATGACCTGTACCTAATCAGCACTCAAGTACCGTGGTGTGGGTTGTTGATAGCAGGGCTTGTGTAACTACATACCAAGCAGTGAGGATGATGTTGATCTCCAATTGTGTAGTGGGGTTTATAATCCCGGCCTGCTCCAACATGGTCCCAAAGTAGTAGGTGACGATATTCGTTCCTGGTAGCATAACCATCGCAGAAAAGCCTAAAATGAAGAAGTTAGGTTTGATGGCATAAACTTACGTCTGCAAATATACATACTGATTGCGATGATCAGGCGCTTTCGGTTGAGTGGGTTTGTCATGGCCTGCTTCAATTTGAGTTGACCTCCTTCACCCTTCTCCCAGGCTATCGTGTCAGTGATCTCGCGGTATTGAAGAAGCTAATCCCTGGTCAGCATACGATATATTTCATGTTCAATTGAACTAGTCAAGATAGAACAATAGAGATGGCAAACTCACAACCATCGGATCATCCTTGTCTCCTTCAGCATTGACGATCGCAAGAACCTCGAGCGCTTCTGCGTGGCGATCTTGATTGACGAGCCACCTTGGAGACTCCGGGACGAAAAGAAGGACCATGGCAGTTATGATGCTTGGTCCAACTTGGACCAGTGCCGGGGTTCTCCAGGCCCATGTTGAAGATAAATGTTGGGTCTATCCAAGTATTAGCATCAGGGTTACCAACGAGAGTGTTCTTAGACCAACTCTGTAGCATATCCCGGCAGCTATCATCGTTCCGACTCCCCAACAAGAGTAATAGAGCCCCAAAGCAAATGCCCGATGCTTAGGCGGGCAAGTCTCTGCCACATAGGTTGGAGTAGCAGTGGCGGCGACACCCAGTCCCATGCCGATGATGAATCTACCAACGATAAACATCGCAATATGGGTTGCCGAGCTCATCAAAACCGCACCGATGAGCGTGATCACGCAAGACCAGAAGATGGCCTCTCGGCGACCCCTCCAATCAGTGAGAAAACCAGCACCAACAGCAGATACGGTGCCTCCAAGGTATGCGATGCCAGTGTTGAGTGATTTCGTGGCTGTGTTGAGTGTGAAGTAGGAAGTGTAGGTCGGCATCACGTTCAAGCTTCCCATCAGAGAACTATCATATCCAAGGAGCTATTAAATGTTATCAGCAGTAGTCTTTGTTTTGGTATTCTGATAGCGCCGAACACTTACGACCGAATCTGCTACCGAAGTAGCAACAATCATGATCAACACAAGCGTTGGGTGGCTCGGAACAAGCCTGGAGACATACTGTCTCGGATATGATTGACGGCTTCCCATTTTGGAAAACTGGTACTGGCAAGATAGTCGCGGAAGCCTTGTGCTACTCGTCGAATGAAGTTTTTGGACCTTGTCCAGAGGGATCTTTATAAACTCTTCGTATCGCTGGTGGCCTACATACGCGATAAGTGACCTAGATAAGGAGAGATCTCTTATCTTGTCGTGATATGCAGGCTTCCAGTATTGACCAGATTTGGAGATAGACTTTTGATGCTACGCTCGGTGACACTGTAAACGTGGGGAGGACAATCTTCCTCCCACTCCTGCGAGGTCCTTCTCCAGAACACCCTTGACCAGTGCACAGGTTCAAGAACAGGCAGACGAACCAACCACTTGAATGCAAATGCTGTTGCTGGAGGGACCTCGTACTTTTCGAAACAATTTAATTTCGAGTCCTCCCATTCAGAGAGAAAATAGTGCCCTGAGGCTCGAATACAATTGAGGTCCTCTCGTACTATTCTCAAATCGCCAGACGGGATGATTCTGCTGAAAGATGAGTCTCAACCCCACTTCTGCATTCAGCCTGTTAGTCAGCCTGTAATATTAGGTCGAGGTCTTATCTGGGGATACTGGGCACGAATTTTCGAGGCACAAGATGAAGCCTAACCTCGGCTTTTGTAAAACTATGAAAATGACCCCGCAGAGATGCTGATCGTTTGACCACGGCTCCAAAGTGGGCTCTTGAGAGCAAGTCATACAACAGATGATTGTAAGCTGGCGATCCCAACCCCAATTAGAACGTGTCTGCTTGACGTAGAATACTTGCTACAATCGATGTTTGATACAAAGCAGTCTCGTGATTGGTGGCTCGCATCGAACGTAAGGCGAAAGAATAGCAACCATCACTTCAAAATTGTCCACCGATTACAAGTCGGACGCCTCCTTCCTATAAAATATAGCCAATAAAGAACTATTTTCTGGGCTGTCGCAGAGTCGTCCCAGACTTGTTCCCATTCACAAATATTCCGTGAAGATGGACAGTACGATTTCCAATCAGGCACACGAACTTAGGATGCATTTCTGGACAGAATTCGTAGGAGATTATCTTGATTCCAAGCAACATATATCGCTTCAGTATCCATGCCTTCATTGCCCCTAGTAGGTTCGAATAATTCTTCGCGGTGTTCATCGTCCTCCACTCGCCAGCATTGACCTTCTCATACTTCGCTCCCTTCTCCCCATCAACCACAATCGGCTCGATATCAACATCCGCACTTGGGTGCACAAAGAAAGCAGTTGAGTAACGGGCAGGCAGCATTCCATCGGCATCGATCTTCGAAAGTTGGTCTTCGCTCAGCTTAGGGCTGGTCACCCGATGCATTGTGCTGCGCAGCCTGTCGTTGGACAAACGTTGCAGCAGATCTGCCACGTTGATGACACAAGTACCACGAATTGGCGTGGCGGGAACAAACTCATCGGTGTGAAATGGGTCGACTTCAAGACCGCCTACTTGGTCTTGGAATAGAATTGTGCAGAGACCGAAATCAGTGTGGGGGATGATTCGAGCATGACCTTCACTTTCAACAATTGAGCGCTGGATTGGCATGTAGTGTAGGAGGCGAAGTTGAGGATCTGCTTTCTGTAAGGCCGAGGTAAAGTAGTCAAGGTCGAGATTCATGATCAACGCAAGAGCTTTCAGGACATCGACGGACAGATTGAAGCATTTCTGGCGATGCCGTCAGTGGTAATATGATATAACAGGCGAAATACACCAACTTGATAGAACGCGTCCAAGAACGCTTTGAATCCCGCCATCTCCTCATCTGTCGGACAAAGCTCATTTTTGAACCTTCTATGCTCGTAGCACTAACGTATGTGGTGTAAGTGCGATGCCGACTGAGTGCTCATCCCAGGAGAGACAGACCTCTTTATGATCAGTTCCACCGTTTGCCTCTGCGCCATCAGGTGTATAACCTTGATTAGTCTCAGCATCCGACAGCGTTTGCTTCATCTTATGATCGAGCGGACGGTCAAAGTATTTCTTGCTCTGTGATTCAGTCAACATTCGCCGATGTACCACCAGACTTGGTCACCCTAACTGCTGCAAACATCTCGTCAATCTCATCTGCCGAGATCCCAAAGTCTTTCAGGTAGATCCATCCATAGGTATGAAATGCATTGTAAAGCTCCTGAGCGACTGCCCTCTTCTCAGCTTCTGAGCCTGAGATGAAGTTCTGGAAGGATACGATTGGAAAACTCGCTTCGACCATCTTGTGTTTTTGTTGCACAGTGTACAGCTTCAGACTGATTACAATGAAATCTTTATAACCGTAAGACCAAGTCAATAACGATGCATTGAATGCCGTAGATAGCCGTTTGATTGTCTCTGTCTATAGCTTCCCGTCGCATTCAGGCGTTATCTTTACATGGTCAAAGGTGGGGTAGGATTAGTCTCTTCCCCGTTCGGATAGCCCCCACCCACTCTAGCTACTCTCCAGCCCATGAGACCAACTGAAAGGAATGCACATTTCTGGGATAAATATGGGATAATCTGGGACAAGTATTTGGGACTGAAGGCCTTTCATTCACCCTTGAGGCGAGTATCCAATACTGCTTGGTGATGGATCAGCCTCAGAACACATCTTACAAGTTTGATTTGTTTCGTATTCCAGGATGTCCACTTCAATCTGACCTGGAGATTTGGAAAGCTTTCCTGACACAATTAGCATTGACTTTCGAGCCCCATTCCCTCATTTCGGCCGAAAGACCCACCCCCACTGCTTGGAGCTGGTGTCAGATAAGATGCCCCATTGCTCCTTTGTCACGCATGTCCCCCAAATCCTCTCGAAAGCTAGATGGCGGTAGTTGGAAATCGCGCGACAACTTAGTACAGCGCAAGAGACAAACTTCATCCAATCCTACTCACATGTTCTCTACTCAGATACCAGGGAGAAAAATACCATTCGGTTTCTGGTGAGTCAAGAATCGAAACTAAAATTCCGAGAGAACTTTCGATCCACTCATCTGATCGAAAGGTACCTGTAGTGGCGCCAGATACCTTCGAACAAGTGTCTAGAAAGAATTTTCCAACTCTGCTTGCTCGCCAGGAATCTAGTCGAGCGAGTTGTGAGCACTAAGTCTTGTGAAGTCATAGATTGATTAACACAGCATGTTTGCGTCAGACTGAAAACGTTATCTACGCCAACTATCATTTGGACTGCGAGTAATCATATATTCTGGTCAGTCGACTTCTCCGAGCAGATGAATTTTGCAGGCCAAAGGAGCGACTAGGATAGAAGCCCCGGAGGTCTCTTCCACTCCCCGACTCTCCCAGTTGAGCTCTTGTGAAAGCTACACCATCGCCAGCTTCAAAATGCAACCCGTCCAAATCTGAATACATTCAAGCCATGATATTGTTTGAGAACCTTGTATAAACAATCCACCGATCCTGGCACGTGGTTTCTATTGGAGATATGCTCACGTGAATGGCGCCCTTTTGCGATGCAGCCACAATTCTCAGCCTGATATGCAACGTCAGCTAACGACGACAATCTTCAGTCTTTCTCTCTCTCACTGTCCACCCTATTTCCTTAGCAACTTGGCAACCTCTACTTAGCCATCCGTGGCCGCGACATCACGACGCGAATACCAACAAAAGAGGAGCATTACTGTTACCTAGGAGATCAGGCTGAATCATTGTTGTCTGTACACACTTCCGACTACTTGTCGCCTATATCGGCAATCCCAGAGCTGGTTCTTGCCTTATAACAAGATGGACGTCATCAAAAACAGCTTCATCTACGAGAAGCTCCTCGACGACGACACTCAGCCAGTCAGAGTGCTCAAAGTCTTCTTATCAAGCGACTTCGAAGCAGCTAAAGAATGCGAGCTCATCTATACTTTCCTGAAAGGACCGAATCGGGTTGAGTGCGAAGCAGTATCCTACGTGTGGGGCAATGTAAACGATCCAGAAAACCGTGGCGAGATCCTGCTCCATGGACATCGGCATGAGATAACGAAGAACCTCGAATCTGCGCTGCGACATTTGAGATTCAATGATAAAGAGTGAATCTTGTGGGTGGATTCGGTGTGCATTAATGAAGCTGATTTGGGGGAGAGAGGACACCAGGTATCGCAGATGCATCAGATTTACAGCCCTGGTGGAGCAAGCCAGGTTTTGGTCTGGCTTGGAGAGGAAAGAGATGCAAGACAGGCCCTTGAATTCTGTTCGAAAGGCTCTCGCTGTGAAATTTGGGCTACAGCTATGGGAAAATACGTAATGGCGTTTCGAAAGTTCATCAAGTCCGTCGATAAGGCGCTGGGAATCCTTTTGCCAGTCGCTGTGAATAACTATACAAATACTGAAAGGTCATGCAACTCCGTAAAGCATGGTGTTGTCTGATGACCAAAGAAGATATATCATGGACTGAGTCAGTATCATATTCTCAGATTGTGCATGATTACAAGATCAATATTGCAGAATTCTTGGTGCGATGGGCCGACTTTGACGAGCGACCCTTGGAGCTCGATGACGAACTTCAGAACGACTCGCTTGCACTTCTGGACAGTTGGGCTGAGTCCCTTAATACTCGTGAGTCTTTCTTTGGATTATAAGCCACTTGGGCAGGAGTGCTCTGAGCAATGCCATACACACCAGGGAGAAGAAGACGCAGACGGGCCTTCCTTAGGCGACGTAGCGCGCAAATCGCGTGATGGAGCACCTCTACGCGATTCGCCAATGTCAATTCTGGACTCTAGCTGGGGCCCTTCCACAACCGAAGCAGGAGATACGAAAATTGTCGCAGCAGCTGCACTACTCCGCTTATTCTCCGAAAGGTCGACGATGGGCATCAATTTATCGGTGGCATCTGGCTCATCGACTCCGAACTTGAGTTCCAAGAAGATGAGGACTACGAAGGAAGATTCGAGCTCAAGCTGAAAAATAACCCAGGCTTCTCGAGGTTAATGTATGGAGCTGGCTGTGAAGGGAAGACTGGTGACGATGTGGAGATCTATACACTAGTGTAGCATGACAAGATTTGATTGATGTTTGCTTCTCCGATAGGATACTGCTCAACAGTTGCGCATCTTAATGAATGTCCACTACGACTCTCTGAAGCGTACTGAACATTGACGCTGAACGCATTTCGTTTTGTATGCTGGATAGCCAAGGAGGTGGTTTTCGCCCTCTTTATTCGGTACTAGGATCCATCTTGGGATGCTTGTTGGAAGTGACGAAGGAATGAGGTATCGATATTCCCTGAGGTATACGAACTGGGTCTCAAATGCCTCTCTGTTCAAGGGCAACAATCTTTGGCGGTCTCTGTCACTGACGCGTCAATGGGAACTTCTGTGATCGCAAAGCGGAGCAAAGTCGTGACAATCATGATTCATTCCTCTACTATGCATGTATGCTTAGGTATCTTCTATCATCAATTTTCTATCCATCAACGCGTCCACAACAATGCATGCCAACAAACAAGACCCTCAAATGCCCATACCTGTTGACAAAAAGAAAGACATTTCTCGATACCGTCATGCCATGCTCATCACATCCAATCTCAATCTATTCCCAAGAACCCCACTTTCTCCACCAACGCAGCTGTCTCCGAACATTGCTCTCCAACCCATTTCCAAGAAGGAAGAAGGATTAAACGACAGACAGTCTAAGCCCAGATGACTCTAAACTTCTCATCAAACTCCGTCTTCAACTTCCTAAACGCCTTGTACACATTCATCAACTTCTCATACTCCTCATCATCCGTGGCACCGGTACCATTCAGCCCCTCGCCCTTAAGGTACTCTTCCTCCGCAACAAGCGCATCCTCACCCGCATCCCAATCATCCACAACCTTCTTCTTCTTGACGAAAGCAGGTTGGGCGGGTGCGGCGTTGTAAGCGTTATTGACGGTCGGCTCGGCGATCGATGCGGCGGCTACTTCGGCGTCCTCGTCGTTCTCGGCGGCGTCACCGGAGCCCATTACGTCGAGCATTTCGGGGTCAGCGTCGCTGCCGAGGCCGAGGTGCAGGGCGAGAGAAGTGGCGATTGTGGCGAGGACCATGGAGAAGTCGTTGAGGACGAACCAGACCTGGGCATTGTTAGTATGAAACTTCACAACACAAAGCGGTAAAAGGTGGGAGATGGGATGGACTTACATCAGACTTGCGGATACCATTTGCCTCCTCGAGGGGAACAATTGATCCATGCATGAAGAAGTCCAACAGGTACGCATTCAATGGGGATCGGGTCTCGTCAGGATGAAGCTCGAGATGAGGGATCACGGCAGATTCGAGGAACACGCCCTCGCGGGTGGAAGTGCAGAGGTCCTCGATGGTTGTGAAGTCATCACCCAATCCAGAGAGAGCCACAAAGGCCGATCGTGCGTGAGGCGTAGGGAGCGTTGGAAGAAATCCAACGACAGACTCCTCAGACTTGACATCATCATTGGCGTGACCGTTGGCCACTGCCTTTCCGTTGGTTCCATTCACGGGAGGAGGTGCAAGACCAACGGGTGTATGTGTAAGAGGCAAGTATCGTTCATCTTCCTTGACGTGCTGGGCAGCGAAAGTCTTGACGTAAGTTGTGAAGATGTCGAGTGTGTCCTTGTTGTGTTTTCGAAGGATAGTAGCGGCTTCTTCTGGCATCGGAGGGAGATAGACGATGGATGGAGAGCGGTGAATCTTCTCAGCCTCCTCAGGATCATCGACCTCACGCGTCACAAGACGACCGAACAAGTGACTCAGTACAAGCATCATCTTTTGTAGAACCATATCCGTCTTGGTATCGATGTCGGCACACAATACGTGGAAGTATCCACCTTTGAGTAATGCTGTTCGGCTGTTAGCATCAACTTCTAATACCGACGGTGTGGGATCCCTTACCATGGAACGCAAAACTGGAGTTCTCTGTAAAGTACAGATGGGAAACACAGCTCGTGAAATTTACTGGCTCTCCCTTTGGACCCAGAAGCTCATTGCGGCGTAGATATTCAATTGAGAATCGCAAGTGATGAAGGACCTGCTCCTTGAAGCTCTGTCCACCCAGGTACAACCTCGGCTGCGAGAGCAGAGAGTTGATAGCCTTGACAGCATATGGTGAGCTCTTCGAGTCATTCAAGAGTGTGAAGAGTCGAAGAACAAGAGTCGTGGTGATCGGGAAGTGGCCTGTCATCTCGGGAAGTCTCGAACTCAGGAGTCTGCTAGCCCGCTCCTCGGACAGACCTTGGAACACGACATTTCCGAGGAGATCAAATCCACGACGACCAGATCGACCTGCTGCTTGGCGGAAATTCAAAGCAGTCAAGAACACTGAGTCACCACTGAATACAACGGTCGCGCAAGGCATATTGATACCCAGACTGAGTGTTCCGGTCGCGATGACAACTCGTAAAAAGCCCTTGCGGAACAGCATCTCCACACATTGTCTGTACTTTCTGTTCATACCGGCGTGATGGACTCCGATACCTCTCTTCAGCAAGTCAATGAGCTCTTCTCGGATGTGCTTCCAACGCAGCGAGCGTACATACTCGTCCAGCTCAGCCTTCTGAAGCTGCTTCGGGTTCGCGAATGAGAACTCGGCTTGTGGTGCCTCGGGATCAAAGAGGTCATATATGGATGCACCATCTGACGACTCTTCACGCATTCGATCGGTCTTGGAACCACCCTCGTCGTCGTCATTCTTTGCCTTCTTGACTGGCTTAGCAGGCTTTCTGGACTTCTTGTCCTTCAGCTCCTGGTACTTTTCGTAGCCTTCCATCAGCTTCTTCCATGCTGGGCCCTCTTTCCACTTTGTCTCTGCGTCGACGAGCTGCTTCAACACTGATTCTGCGATCTCTTCGCACTGATTTCTATCGTAATTGAAGAGAATGGCAGGAAGAGCGCGACGTTTGTGCAGTTGGTAGAGTAAGGGGAGGGTGGTGCACTTCAAGTCCTGGGGATCGAAACTATCGCCATCAGTGACAGAAGAAGCTGTAGACGATTGAATCTGGTCTGCTGGCTCGATCGGAGCTGGAATACTCAATGCTTGAACCACCTTATCAAATGGTGACTGACTATCAGCCATCCATTGCATTAGGACTTTCTTCAATGCTTTCTCCCAGGCAAAGATGTCTGCTTTGCGGATGCAGGGCGGCAGAGCCTTGTCTGGGTTCAAGGACTCTGGAACTGTGTAATCTCCACTTTGGAATTTCACCATCGTCTTCCACAAAGTCAAACAGTCACGCGGCTCGAAAGCCAGATCATCTGGCATACCACGGGATTTGTCAACAAGACTTGCCACAGGATGGAAGGCTTTGAACCCAACCAATCCATCAAGACCAAGACCAACACCAAAAGACTTGCCTAGTCCGGCGAATTTAAAGCTTGTGGGAGGGTCGTACATATACTTGCGCAAGTCGGAATAACGTGTGCCATGCTGAATCATCTTAAGCTCTGATCCAGAAGCCTTCTGGGTCTCGGTGAGCCATTCGTTGAATTCGCCTGGGTTCCCGACTGTGGCCGACAGGGCAATGATTGGGCAGGGAGCCAGTAGCAGAAGCTGCTCCCAGACAACACCATCTTCGGCATTTCCAATAGAATGGATTTCATCGAAGATGATTCGACGGACTCTCGGTGCCCAAGACTTTGCGTTTGATGGAGACAGCAGCATGATCTGGAGGATATGTGGGACAGTGACGAGAATCTGACATCCTGTGGAGTTATTCACGCGGTAGTCGCGAGTGTGAATAGCCCATACGCCTTTACCCGGAACAGGAAACTTCTTGGAGAACCGCCCTGTGGCATGTTAGTCACTTCATGGCGGGGCGTGCAGACAACGTACCTTGAACTTCAGCGGCAATTTGGTTGACGAGCGCCTTCGTTGGTGCAACATAGACAAGAACCCCATCGTTGTCTGCTCTCAAGACCTGCTCCATGGCATAGAAACTGATGAAAGTCTTTCCAGCAGATGTAGGCGCAACCACGAAAACACTTTTGTTCGAGTCAAGCTGATCCAGAACATCTCTCTGCCACCCATCCGGAACGAAACTTGACACACGTGCATCAGGCTTAGCATCGAGCATACGGTCCATGTACGGTCCACAATAGTTGAGCTGGAACTCAGCTTGAGTACCAACAATGCGTAGACCCTGTGTCTGTAGTGGATATTTGAAGTTGAAGGACAGCTTTCGCTCAACCGGGGTGGGGTTGAAGCCAGTCAAGGCATCTGAGATTCCCAACAAAGTACAGATCTTGGTCATGATCTGGACGATTTCTTTCGATACTGGTGCTTTCGATGTGCACAGTGAGCGAATCGTGGTCCAGATGAGTGCCACAACATGATAGCCCTGTGATTTCTTCTCTGCCTTGCAATATGTTGACCACCAGGTCAGCAAAGACTGTAGAATATATGTGTAGACTTCTGCTTCGAGGTAGGTCGACTTTGCAGAGTCCAGTCCATTTAGATACTCCATGGTCTTGATGTATCGATCTTGATCGTCAGAAATGACATCGATGCCCTTCATGACGGTAGACCAGGCATTCAGAGCTTTATCCGCCTCGTTTCCTCCCTTTCGCTCCTTGTTGTCTGCTATCATCTGGTCTTTCTTGGATAGTCCAGCAGCTGCAGCTTTAGTTCCCTTCTTCGCGGCACCCTTCTTGTTCAAAGTTTTGGGTTCTGGCTCCTCTTTCTTCGATTTTGCGGATGGTTTTTCGGGCTTCTCCTCGGCGATCTTGACGAGCACCTTTGGTCCGACGGTAATCGTCTCGGCATCTAAAGCTTTACCCTTGGCTCCCGTCAGACTGGCAGCATACGAGGTCATCTCATTCATGTAGAATTGATTGGTACGCAGAGGGTTTCTAGCAACGATTAGCAGCAGATAAGAGACGAGGGAACGTCGTTGGACGATGCTCAGGGACCCATGACTTACCGCCATTTCGATACCTTCGCTGCAGGCGCATATTTTGGGTTGAGGGGTTTTCGGTGATTGTGCCAGTGAGAAGTTTCACGGTAGATTTTCAGAGCGCCAAGACGCGCTGGAAGAGATGCATCTGCCTTGACATGGATGCACTCCAAATGCTTGTCAAAGACAGGATTCGAGAATGATAACACTGCGAGATCTTCGGATGTTGGTTGAAAATCGGCCTCCGTTGCCGTAGTCTCCGAGGATTCTGGATCTGTGCTTCCTTCCAGAGATAGCTCCTGTCCTGACAGCTCCTTTACCAGTGCAGACACAGTCTCCCAATCAGGCTGCAGTGTCTTTGGAAGAGCACCATCGAAAGACTTATCGCACATTGCTTGGATAACTGCTCGAAACAAGCGGCCATCGATTAAGTCTATGGCGTCCGTCTCGACTTCTTCTTCGTCCATCAATTCATTCCATTTTGCACTCTCCACAGCGAACTTGAATATATTCGAGATTCTGGTGATATACTCGTCAACTTCTTCTTCGAAGTCCTCGTCGAATGTAACCAATGGAAGTCTTCTCTGCGACAGAGGAATATGCTTCAAAATGATGCTGTGAAGTATAAATGCAGAAGCCATGAAAATGTCCGAATCTCCTTGCCGAAGAATTTTCGAGACACCATAAACAGCAAGGAAATAGCTTTCACTCAGATCTTCGTCTGAGAAAGCATCACCGAGCTTTGCAACAACCGATGGCTCTAGTGTGGATTTGGCATCTAAGGCTTCGGTCACACTCGATCCCTTCAGCAATTTCTTGGCCGCTTGAGCCCGATTGACGAGGTCTGCTGCCATGGCTAGCTTCAATTTGCTTGATGCAGTGAAACTCTCAACGATCATGGTGAAGACTTTCGAGTCCCGGAAATCGATACGGTTGATGAGCGCAACATTCAGCTTGTGGGTATTGAACCACCAAATGATCGTGCGTAAAGAAGCTTTCGCCACCTTCTCGTTTCTGTTGTTCCCCGTGACTTCCGCCTTTGATTCTCTGCGAGATCCATCATGGGTCATGACAAAGTGAACTGGAGATGAATGTAAGTATTCCAGGAAAGCTTCGGATTCTAGAGCTGGGAAGGTGTTGATGACGACATTTGGACACGCTGACGGGAGGTGTCGTGTCAAATGGCGCTTGATGACTGATCTTGCGAGGAGATATCTTGCCTCATGTTCTGCTGGAACACCCGGTGGGATACACAGTTGAGCGTTCTCTATGAGTTGTGTCAGTAGGACTTCAATTTTGATCTATTGAAGCAGCAGGCTCACCCTCGAAGAATGCAATATGGAACTGGCAATGTCTCTTGATCAGGTCCTCGAGAAATCGTTCGACGACATACACGGCATGCAATATCTGAAAGCCGCCTATTTAATCGGTTAGCCAAATTATCATTTCCATTCTAGACGTCCTGCTGCATCGGCTTGCCCAACATCCCAACACGGCTAGGCCCCAAGACCATTTTGGTCATGTGATGACAGGTCGGAATGGCTTGACAGCATCCCACCCCGCATTGCGAGCTCATTAAGCAGTGAGCAACTATCACAGCCCAATAGCCAAATTTGTAACTGATAGTGGTATATCAAAGTATGTCATAGCCATATTGGAGTCTGGGATCCTGTTTGTGTCGGGCAAGAGGTAGTGAAGGACCTTACCAGCAAAGTCTATTCTCTCATCCTCGAAACACTCCCGAAGTAATGAGTCTCCCTCGACCAGGAACAGTTCTTTCCCAGCGTAATCTCCAACCAGGTCGATCCACATAGGTCTGGTGCGGTCGTACCAGCTCAAGATGCCATCGTTGGGTACATCCTGGGGCTTCAATTCCCCCGCCATCATCACGGCGCGTGCCTAGACGCGTTCTGTTTGTATCGATCTGCTGACGTTAATCGCTGCAAATCAGTCTCGAAATGAAGTGGTATTGGCCGTCGATCCTAAGTCTGGAAGATTGCGGTAATGTTTTCTTCTCGAAGGTGTTGTTACAATCTTAGGAATTGTTTGTGGTTTTGGAATGTCTGTTGTCGAAATTTCGAAACGGCAAACAGACTGAGAGATAAACGGCACCCCGCCACGGCGCTAACCTTATCAGCATGTGATCGAAGCGCTAGACTTGATTGGGCTGGTGGGCTGTAAGCGAGTCAGTCTGTGCAGGTGGTCTTGGCACGGGTCTAACCTTTTCTCCTTTCCTCGCATCCAGGATTTCAATCTGCACCAAACAATCGCATACTCAGCTTCCTTCCAGCGAGCAGTTACACAATACAAACTCATGATGGTCTTCTGGGCGGTTAATGTTCTCTATTTCTTGGGCATGATGGGTGGTAATGCTATGTTTCTAGCGCTTTGGACTCAGCTTTCCTAAGATCATCTGCATGACATTTTCGACTTGAAATCCCGCGTACGCATTGGCAAACAAGGCTGAGTTCGGCACATATATTACTCAGGCTGAAGCCGGCTAGAAAAATGGTCGGCGGTAGTCAAGCTTCGTTTGCTACTTGTCCAAGCCAATTCAACAACTCACTGTTAAGTGTCCCAAGGACTACCCCTTATTGCTGGCGATGAAATGGAATAAGAGAACTCCCGAAACACATACCGTTGATTTCAAATTGCTCGTATCATTGCTACTCCTGTTTCCCCTCTCATCTTGACACCGTTCTCAACATTTATAAGCACAGTCATTTCTGACTTCCGACGCATCATCTTTCGATCGTTCATATCTCTTACTCTGAATTGTTGCTTTGCTTTCCGTTGAGACCCTTTACATACTCGTCATGATTCCTGCATCTGTCTTTCGCTGCCTCTGCTTGGCCTTTGGCCTCGCTGATACTGTCTATGGCGCAAAATTGACAGAAGTCAAAGACTGGGGTGGCAGAAATTCCTCCACCTTATCAATGCATATCTACGTGCCCAACGTTCTCCCTCCAAAACCAGCTGTAATCGCTGTGGTAAGTCCACCCGAGTTTTCAAAAACAATAAGTTTCTGATATGTAGCCCAGCCGCATCCATGTTCTGGTTCAGCCCAAAACACTTTCTCCTCCGTCACGCCAAGGCTCGCTTCCTATGCCGACAAACTTGGTATTGTCCTCATCTTTCCCAGCACGACTGGAGTAGTCAACACTCTCCGTAACTGCTGGGACGATCGCGGACCCAACGCATTGAAGCGCAACGGCGGAAGCGACAACAAAGGCATCGTGAACCAAATCAACTATGTACTCGCCAAATACAAGGCAGATACTGGACGAGTATTCACGACTGGATCTTCATCTGGAGGCATGATTACGAATATTCTTCTAGCGACGTACCCTGATGTTTTTGCGGGTGGGGCATCATTTTCTGGTGCGCCTGCTGGCTCGGGACAGCCTGCAAGGACGAGTGCGCAAGCCTGGGGCGATGTGGTAAGAATTGCTTATCCTGAGTTCAATGGTACGAGGCCGAAGATGCAAGTTTGGCATGGAACTGCAGATACGGTTGTCCCGTATCAATATTTTGGGCATCAGCTAGGGCAGTGGAGTGATGCTCTGGGAGTAAAGTTCTCGAAGAATGTGACGGGTGACCCTGAAGCGGGGTACACGAAGATGGAGTATGGAGATGGAACGAAGTTGATGGGGTATCATGCTCAGAATGTTGGGCATGTGGTGCCTTCCCCTGATGAGCCGTTACTGAAATTCTTCGGACTTATGTAAAGCGTAGTAGGCTCCACTGCGAAAATTTACTCGCTATTTCCCTTGGCGTTTCTAACAATGCACTTTCAGCTTAGGTATAATCCTCTCACAAATGTTCAAGAATCGCAGATAGCATCTGAATAGATCTGGGTCCCAACCGAGGATGTACAGTGATATGCACGAGCTAGCTAAATAGGTTCGTACGAAAACGAATAACCACAACAGTCCATCAACCATTACTCGCTCAAGTGTGTAACAATCGATTATCTGGCGCGATACAAATATTAGTATTCTCTACTTCTTCAACTCATCAAGGAATTGAAGCGCCCTATCCACCTTTTCAGACTCCTCCTCCCCCATTCTCAACTCCTCCACCACCTTACTCCCCCACATCCTTGCTTTCTCCAAATTCCCTGCACTTCGCTCGAAGACAGCCACAAACCTATACGCCTTCGCCCAATAATCCACCAACCCCTCCTCCCCTAACAACCCCACCAACCTCTCCGCCCTCCTCGCCAACCTCTCGTTAACCTCCACCTTCTGACTCCCCATCCCAGCCTTCTGCTCCAAAACCTCCATCAAATCCGCAATCTTGCCCCTCCTCTTCCCACTTTGTCCCGTAGCATCACTACACGCCTCACACCCACACACAAACCCATACTGCGACAGCCTACTCTGTCTCTCTTTCGTACTTTTCAACAGCGGAATATACGCAACCGTTAATTCCTCCCCAACAGCAATATCCTTCCCCGCATAGATAACTCTCTTGCCCAACTTCTCGCTCCAGTAATTAACCGAATTCGGTCTGCACGAGTGGTTGATGCGTGCAATGAGCGGGAAGAGTCCTACTTCTGAAGACCCAGTGTTGTATGCATTACTCCGAAATATCGTAAGTAAATGCGATTGCTGGACTTCTTCGTCGCCGGTGAAACGGTGGTCGTGGAGGGCGAGGAAGGTTTTTTGGGAGGATGGAGGGAGGGTGGAGAAGGATGTCGTGATGGAAGTCAGCATTGATGCTAGTGGGAATCCTTGGCCGGGGATGAGGGTGGGCATGGGGACTGTGATTAGGGGGGCTTCAATTATGATTTTGGTGCCGCGGGGGATGGGGACGGCTGCGATTACGCCGAGACCTCTGCCTGCGATGGGTTGGACGGTGTAAGGTGGTGAATGGGCTATGTGGTGTCAGATGTGATGGAAGAATAGGTCATGGAATCCAAGGAGCTTCTAGGATATCAAGGCTCACGTGAATTTGGTTCGTCCTCTGAGTCTTCAATTTCCACCTGGATAGGGGTCTGATTCATAACTACACTGGCATTCTCCTGAATGCCAACACGTTCTTGCTACAAAAAGATCAGTCAGAAGAATCGATGAGATGGGCTCAGAACTCACAGATAGACATATGTTATCTTCACATTCTGAAGGGAACAAGCCGACTTTTCACACATTGTTGTTCGATGGGAGCTTAGAGCCATGGTCCGACGACCCACAAGCGAGTATCCTTCCCGCGAAAGTCAACAGAAGAAGCGAGGCACATATCCTCGAGCAAGAGGCGTCCATACTTGGCAAGCCGATGACAGCTTTCCAGAACGTATGCGCAGTTGATAGATCATACGAATAATAGTCTATGATAAGTGCCTGATCCGATATTTCCGAGGGGTTGGCAATGAAACTGGAGGTGTTTCATCGAGTGCGTTATTCACGTGACTAACTACCCCGCCCCCTATCTACCTACTGTTGATGAAGACTTGCACCATTTACCATAATTTGCTCGAGGTAGAAGTAGGAGTTTAGATTCACATGGACCAAAGTGCTGGAGATGAGTACTTGTGAAGGTTGCATTATATTTCAGACTCGTCAATGGCTATAATTGACCCTCTAGATAGCACCTTCAGCATTTGCGAATACGCTGTTAATTTCAAAGGGATTTTCTATCCAGCTTACTCAAATATGCAAGCATTGGAGACGGCAAATGCTAAAGAGGACTCTGAAATTTCTTATATATAATAACAACTTCAAGTATTCTGGAGTGGCGTCCGCAGGGCGATAAGTGTTCTCATCAGTCGAAGCGGAGGACTTACTTTGGTCCCATGTAAAAGTCCTTTTCGGCGTTCAGGACGACGAAAGATGGTCAATGTCAATTTCTCGTAACACGACATACGGTTCCGCTTGGCACTTGAGCACACATCCTTCGGCTGTTAGTTTTGTGGGAGGCGGTAAGAGACTTCTGTGACAAGTTAATCTCGCGATTTAGCATTCAGATTTATGTATGGACTGCAATGTTTACTCGTTCCAAAATCAATATGAGTTTCACCCTTATCATCAAATGTCTACTTGATATTCTTCTGCTTACTTGTCCTCCAGTACACCATCGACGAATATATCAACCTTCTCATTGTAGAAGCAGACCAGTCCCTGGATAGTCGCCGACTCAGGGACCGGATACTCGTACCACCAAACGATGTCCTTGTACTCCTTCCCCTCAATCGTGACATTATAGTAATTTGCTTTGCCTTTGTATGGACATTTGGTTGTGGTGGCGCTTGGCGTAAGGTATTCCATCTTGACCTATTGAATTGTAAATATCCCCTTCGCACTGGCTGAGACTATCATAAGTTCGTTTGGAAGAGAAGGGATCAGAACTTACAGATGTCTTTGGCAAGTAATATCTCGTCCTCAACCCAGTCTCGAACAGGAACATAGGGTTGCTACATTCCGCCACCATCACACCACCGATCTTGACCTCAATCTTGCGAGATGAAGGCAAGACATCGATACGCTTGTACGGGTTCTTGACGCCGTCGTAGATCTGCTGGTCTTCTTCGAACCAAGCATCTATATATCCATCAATTATAATCCCATATCTGTTTTCAACAAACCAAAAGGAAAGTTCATGTTCGCTGGAATCAAAGTCTTGCTCACCCATAGCTCCGAACTCAAGCCTAACCAGCCCCTCTAATGGCCCTTTCTCAAATACCACCACACGATCCGTACTCTTCTCACTATTCCTCTTCACAGTAGCCTGATACGCGAAGGCCTCATCGTCGAGATTCGGACCTTTGGTTACAACACCAGACTCAAAATCTCGGAGCGGAAGCCAGAATTGAACGTGGGAGAGATTGCGCTCCCAAACGTGCATAGCGGATGTGGTGTCCACGATGAATATGCCGTCGAAAAGGGCGCGAACTCGACGGGATGCTGGTTCGATCTTGGAAGGGCCATTTGAGATTATAGTTTTGGCCAGACTGGTGAGGTCTGCGTGAGCCATTTTGGGATGTTTGATGTAGACGTTGGATGACGTATCTGATTAGACTGCGTGGACAAGAGGTTCGTATTATCTATCTCTGATATCTGAAAACTGACAACCGAGGGATAATTTGGTATTTATAGTCTTAAAACATTAGAGTTTGTAATTCAGAAAAAATCCAGTAGCTCGATTGGAGAATCCGTTGATGCAAGTCAGCAGCGAAAGAGGGACAATTCAGATGGTGACGACCCCGCATTTGCCGAACTTAATAATACACCCTCTCCGTGGAACTGGCGGCGCATCTGACAAATGTGCTCCGTCTTACTACCAGTTGGAAAAGAATATCTATCGAATCGCTTTTGTGGCTTTTGTCTCCTTGGATATAGGCAGGAAATACTTCAAGGGTCTATATGCTATTTCTGGTGCTTCAGCTTAGAGGATTTGGCACAGGAACACAATAAGTACCAATCAGTCTCGGGAATCGAATACATATAAATGCTTTGAAACTGGGAATTAATGACCAAATTGTGGCGCATAAGTACAACACATCACCACTTTGCTCCATAACCTCGATTACTCTCGGGGCTCTTTCGGCGGACAGCTGCAAACAAGTCAATTTACATGGTGACAACGACCTTCCCATCTGTCTTCCCTTCAAACATCATACGAAACCCCTCAGCAGTCTTCGCCATAGGTAACGTGGCTCCAATGTGCGGCTTAATGGACTTAGACACCACAAAAGCAATCAGATCCTTGAACTCCTCCAGTGTGCCCAAGTATGATCCTTTGATAGTCAATTGCTCAACGAAGACACGTGAGACTTCCATAGGGACGAACATTCCAGAGTGGCCACCACATGTCACGACTGTGCCTCCAATCTTCACCGAGTCCACACTGTGCTTCCAAGTAACCTCCCCACTGGTATCGAAAACTGCATCTACTTTCTCAGGGAGTGTCTCCCCCGATGAAAAAGCTTTCTCGGCACCGAGCTTCAGTCCCAATTCCCGCTTGGCAGCTGTTCGGCCAGTACACCACACGCGCATGCCAGCCGCAGTTCCAAGCTGAATGAGAGCAGTAGTGACGCCTCCGGATGAGCCCTGGACTAACATTGTTTGTCCAGCTCTCAAATCAGACTTAGTGAACAACATACGGTAAGCTGTCAGCCAAGCAATTCCCATCACAGCTGCTGCCTCAGTGCTCATATCTCTCGGTTTGACAACGATGTTGCGCTTCGGCACATTGACGTATTCGGCCAGGGTCCCGTCGACCTTCTCGCTGAAGACATGTCGTTGAGGATCGAGTGTCTCGTCGCCCTTGAAGTCTGCGTCGCCCATGAGAGGAAAGATGAGGACTTCGGTGCCGTCCGCAAGTGTTCCGGTCCCCTCACAGCCAAGAACAAGAGGTTCAGTGACTGGATACGAGATAAATCCACGCATTGTGAAGATGTCATGGTAGTTGAGTCCAACGGCCTGCAGCTTCACCTTGACCCATCCCTCTGAGAGGGGCATTTGTGGTCGTCGAGACGACATGATCGCTGAGATTGGGTCTTTGTCGTTGGGTGCGGAGATCGAAACTGTGTTCATAACCGGATCGTGAGATGTGATGGTGAGTGCAGTGATGGTGTTGTTCGTGACGGTAAAATCGAAGTACAGAGGGATTGGTTCAGCGATGTTGTAGTCTGCTTCGAAGTCTCCGTCCATGATTAGATGCACGATGGTATGTTCTCCAAGTGAAACCCCGCCCCTAAGGTCGATTGTGGCGCGATGACCGATCAGGGCTTCGACATGCCATTTCCTAAGAGCTTCAATACCTCTCTGGGCTTTGCCATCATCGTTGAATACTATGTCCTCAGAGAAATTGGCTACAAAGCCAGGCGTGGAATTTTGAGTAATGGCTTCAAGGGTTGAGGCTACGGGAGCTGGAAGATTTGACAGCGGAGCCATTTTGATGAGATGCTGTAATATAATGATTTTCGACTTGAATGTTTGAAGAGAATGTAAGAAAGTCATGGAGGTTTATATAAGGACAAAGAAAGTCAGAAAACTTGACAGCTCACCAATCCATATCAGTATGATCAGGTCTCATGGAGACTCACGCCCGCAACCCCGCCAGCATCTGCAATCATACCAGACAGGTGCAGCGGACTTCTGCATATTTGTCCAATCGTCATAGTCGTGATCCCAATCGGTAATTGGCGAGTCTAGTCGGGGAGTCCCGCATCGAGGTTCGATGATATTAAGTCTTCAGCTTGGAGCATGGAGTTGCGCTGGGTAAAGCTGCGGAGTTTGGAAGAAATGCGAAACGCAAGTGGCTTTGTCAGCTGCCAAGCCCAAACTCCGCCATCCTCCGCCCTCCAATTTCACATCAGCCCAGCCAGACCAGACTCATCATAGCCCATCGCCGGAAATCAGAATGTGACTTAACTCTCCATCTACGGATATCAGGATCTCAAGCAGACGGCTCTCTTGTATGTTGAGCATGTCGAGCTTTCCATTCAAGCTATCCAGCCTCTATCTGCCCGTAGTCCACCTGCGAGTCTTCGCATTCCCACCACTATGACGGCGGATACACCCAGGACGAGACAGAAGTCTTGCATAGCTTGCGTAGCATCTAAGAGAAAGTGTGACCAGGGATCACCATGTGCCCGATGCGTAGCAAAGTCTCTGACTTGCGAGTACAAGCCCGGTCGTCGTCGGCTGAAAAGCGGAGTTCAAAGGGCATCTGCTACTGGGGTCATCGTCAACGAAGCGGCAATGGACTTTGAACTGCAAGCCGCCACTCATTCGGTCGCCTCTCCACCACGGGTATTCGAGGATCCCGCTTCGTCGATGACACTGTTGGATGACACTGAGATTTTGGACCCGAGCCCGGACACAATCGTTGACGATTCATTCTTCATGGCATTCGACAATCGCGGCCTGGCCAACACTTACCTGGAAATCGGTGTCATGGATCGAGAACGTATACGATACTGCGTCCGTTGTTTGAAATCTTATCCATTGTCACTCGCTCACACTGGAAGAACTGCTTTCATTCATCCACAGAATTTTCAACCAGCGATGCCCAAAGTTCTTCAAGACGCTATTTCAGCATCTTCTCTATATTCAAACAAGAATGAAATGAATGAGGCTATGGTATGGGAGATCATCACCACCCAAGTAACTCAGCTCACAGAGCCACGGCCGTACTGGACAGTAGCAGAACACTTGGCATGCGTGCAAGCCTTCGTTATCTTCCAGATCATCAGACTGTTTGACGGAGATATCAAACAACGCTCTGACGCGGAACAACAAGAAGAAATTCTCACATCCTGGACCGACAGTCTTGCGATCCGAACAAGTATCGCCTCATCTTCTCCAAGTTCGATTGATCGTGGTTGGGAGACTTGGGTCTTCGAGGAAGCGATCCGCCGAACAATTCTCGTCTCTCGAACAGCACAATCGATGTTCGCCATCCAACGTCAAGGATTCTGTACAATGGTCAGCGCGGTGACAGAGATTCCCTTTACCGCCCAACGAAGGCTGTGGGCAGCGCCTAGTGCTACACATTTCGTAAAGGCTTGCAAGGAGACTCGGATGTTCTGGGTTGAGAAGATGGATCTTGCTGATTTGATAAAAGAAGGGAACGTGGATGATCTAGATGAGATTGCGTGGTTGATGCTGGTCACTTACAAAGGGGTGGATGGAGTCAACGAGTGGATCTTGAGGAAAGGAGGGTCGACATTAATCGAGTAGCTTTCATCCTTCTGGCTTCATTGCCTTATCAGGTGGCGAGATACTCGTCTAGACTCTTACTCATGACATTAACACCGTCAACATTGAACAGGGATGTGTTCCGTTGTTGAACTTCCATGCCGCCGAGAGGGCCCCCCATACAGAATGACCAATACAGTTGGATCTCGGGACATATATCGGATCCTCAAGGAGGGCGCTCACGGAGCATCGTAGATTGTGTCGAGTCTGTAGCAGAGAACCAAATGAGCAGGTTCGTGCAAGAAAGTACGCCTTGTCTCTGGCTCCCATAACGACATCGAGAACCGTTGTCTTGTAAAAGAGTTTGGGAAATTGCTGTAACGGGTCAATCAGGCAATGTATCATTCAAGCGTTTACGAACTTCACTGTTTACTCGTCTGAAGACTAGCCGAAAGTGGGGTCGGCCGGTAGCTTAGGTGCTTTCACCCTCCATTACTGGTAATCAAACAATCAAAAAGCAACATTTTAACCAGATAGGTCCCAAATCAATTTCTGTCCGTATACTATTTCGCTCTTCATCAAGTAATGTTTCTATTAGATACATAAAGATCTCAACGACGCAATGTATCTGGCTGTGGTCAAGGGTCATGCTGAAACAGGCCGACACTCCACCAATGTGATCTATCTAAAGCATCTAGACTGATGCGCTTTGTATAGTGTTACATCTTTCCTTGTTGAAGAACTAAACAACATCTTGGAAAAATAGTCAATCCTTATCTGACAGTTAGGAACTGTATCCCAAACAAGGATAAATATGAGCCACGTCCATATTCATGGTCTACCATGTCCACCAGGCCCGGCGGCCAATTGGCGGTAGTGTGCTTGAATACCGGCTCCGATCGTTGCAAACAACAAAGCCGACTTCCGAAACAAAGGAGATTCATATCCATCATCTTTCAAAACTCCAACAAAGATTCCGGTAAGACCGATTCCAATCGTAACCAGATACTTGTGTAGCGTTCCTATCCCTTGATGCCAGACGTACACCCACTCTGGAGCCCTTTCAGAGATTGATCCCCGCTCCTCAGGGCCAGCGACAAAAGAGTAAGCGGCCGCCGTAATGACGACCCATTTCGCGAGTTCTCCCAGGTAAACGTGATTGAGCATAAAGAATATCAACTTGAAGGCCGTTATGATGAAGAACATAGAGATCAAAACATCGGCTGCTACTCTAAGCGGAAAGTCAGTGAAGCTGCAAAGAGCGTAGATGACGAGGTGAATGGTCGCGACGATGAGATATTGAAGATTGTCGATGAAGCGGAGACCGAGATTGAAGAGGACGAACATTGAGAGTAATAATGCGAGGGTCTCTTCTTTGCTAGGTGTTTCGGGGGTCATCTCGATTCCAAGTCTCTCGAAAAGGGCGTCGAATGGATGTGTTGCTATTGTGGCGACGTGCATCTCAGGGGAGGAGTGGATGCCAAGGTTCTCAAGGAGGGCATAAAATGGAGTTGCCATGTTGGCAATATACTCTTCGTGAGTGCCGCTCAGAAAGCTCTAGGAGTTCAATCACGATAGGGGTGCAAAGATGCAAGGAGTGTGGAGCTACTGTAATATATTTCTGTTTTTGATTCTTTATTGTCCGCATGCATCCACAAGTTTATCAAATACACTGTTTTCGTGTATCATGAACAATATTACGAAAATATCAAGGGGTATTTTACCGTCACGATGTAAACATCTGAGTGCTATTGGAGAAGATACTGGTGTAGGCAAAGAAGGAGGATAACTCCTTCTTCTTTCTATTTCAAACATCCTTTTTCCTTCTGATGTCTCTCAAGCCTTGCATTTCCCAGGTCTCAGACCCCGAAGGGCAATCAAACAAGGCCAAACCTAAGGTTTGGACTACTTCCAGTAAAATATGTCACCAGCTACAAGAATGAGCGACACGGTTGCGAGAACCACAAGCGCCAAGTTCTCGTTGAGTTTCAGCGGTTTCCGTAGTACAAATACCGAGCCGACTTTCTCGCCGATGAATTTGATCGTGAATTGAAACAGCAGGGACGCCAGTATCGAGCGTAACAGCATATCAGCTGGAGCAATCGATAGAAGGTATGCAGCCAACAGTGCTCCATGCAGCTGGGCGATGTTCTTGTAGCTGATGATACGAACTGATGCAATGACGATGCCGAAGAGGTAGAAGTATATCCAAGCGAAGCAAGCTGCTCCTACAACGTATCCGCCTCGACGCAAAAGTTTTTGATGCAAACCTTCTTTGGGAGCCGGAGGTGGCCGACTGAAGAATGCCATGTTGATGTGGGATAACTAAATCAACGAATCAGCGTATCAGTGTAACAGAGTAAATTATTGATGGTCGAAAAGATAATATTTGACAGGTAGAATATATTTACAACATTTCTCAAGAACAGGCTGCTTTTGTTATCTAGGAATTTCTTTGTAGGGTGCTTCCGCAGTCCTGTTCTTTGTTCCTTGTTTGTTACTTTGACACGAACGATTTGTTGCGTTCCTATGACTCTTTCACCATAATTTCTGAATTGCTTCCCTCAATTATTTCTTTTCAATTTGCGATCTTCAAGCCAGCCCTTACTCAAATCACTAATGCATTTCGGGGGCTCGCTTGTTGGACTCACGTGAGAATATCAAAACACAGGCTTACGTGGCCACCCAACAATCACAACACGAGTCAACGAGGCAAGACAACGCAATTCGCCATGATGGATCCAACCAATAGAGAGCTATCTATTTGATGACGAGTATCAGACAAGCTCACCGGACAATTAGCAACAGCGAGCCCCCACTGGCCCCAGGCCTCGGCCGAGAAATCTCGCACCGATATTCATTAAGCTTGTTCTTAAAAACACAAGCGAGGTGCGCGTCTTTCCTTCCACGGTATCCACATCCATCCTCGCCCAGACTGCGTCTTGGCCAAAGCTTGAAAGGGCTGTCCGTCTGAAGTCATGAAACAGACAACGTGCTTGTTGAGCATGGACACAAGTGCCGGTGCACTCGTCAGCCACGATGTATTTCTCCACAATCAAATTTAGAGAGGCTGAGGGGCCGTTCAGAATGGGGATTGTAAAGTGGAACTTCAAAGGGCGACCAATTGAAAACGTTCTATTTCGAAAGGCTTCGATGTCGGCTGGGGCCGCTGACGAAAGTTGCGGAGCGAAAGCCACGAAGCATGAACGCCCAGAGGTGGACTTCAATTTGTTTGCAAACAACAGAAGGGGAAGGGAGAGTAGGTATAAGTATATCATCATGTTGATGCCAAATGAGATTTTTTTCTTCACCCTCATCCTCATCCTCATTCTCGTCTCTTTCCTCATCCTTTTTCTTTTCCCTCATCAATCACATTCACTTTTCGTGCATTTTCAATCTTTTGAAGCGATTTTCTGTATCCTCTCATAATGGTCTACTTTTCCAAGTTTGCCGGTGCCGTTGCAGCAGTTTGCCTCGCCAGCACAGTCGTCGCACATCCCGGCGAGCACCATGATCATGCCGAGATCAAACGCCAGGTCAAGGCTCGCGATCAAATGGCTTCCGCTGCCAAGAGATCTATCGACACCTGCTCTTCCTCGCTCAAGGCCAGAGAGCTCGCTGCTCGCTCTCTCGCTCGCCGCTCTGAGGTTGTGAACGACCTTCGCAAGAAGCGTGGTATCACTGCCCGTAAGTGACTCCATCTCTAAGCTATCTTGGATTTGTGCTGACCTCAATTTTCCAGAGCCGCAAAAGTACCGCCGGGACCTCGCTACACTCGAAGCCTTCGAGGCCGTCGAGCACAACATGACTGATGTCTACGACTTCACTTCCGAGACCGCGGAGTCCACCGTCTTTGCCGCCAACACAAGCTGCATCTTGTCCCCAGAAGTCACCGATGGCCCTTACTACGTCCTCGGCGAGATGATTCGCAAGAACGTGACTGAGGGACAGCCTGGTATCCCGCTCTACCTCGAGGTTCAATACATCGATATCAGCACATGCGAGCCAGTCCCCGAGGTCTATGTCGACATCTGGAACTGCAACTCCACTGGATACTACAGGTAGGAATCAACAGGTCAGAAATATCGTATGCACTGACTAACAATCAAATAGTGGTATCGTCGCAACTGGCAACGACGTCGGATGGGACAGCACTTTCCTCCGCGGCATCCAAGCCACCGACGACGACGGAGTAGCATCATTCGAGACCATCTTCCCAGGCCACTACGACGGCCGTGCCATCCACACCCATCTTCTCTCTCACAGCAACGTGACTGTCATGGCCAACGGAACCATTCAAGGCGGCGGCGTCACCCACATCGGCCAGCTCTTCTGGCAAGAAACCCTCCGCTCTGCCGTCGAAGCCACATACCCATACACCACCAACACCCAGGCCATCACCTCCAACGCTGACGACATGTGGTCCATCGTGCAAGCCGAGAACGACTATGACCCATACCCCGAGTACTTGTACCTTGGTGATAGCATCGAGGATGGTCTCTTTGCCTGGATCCAGATCGGTATCAACGTCACTGCTGACCAGTCTGATTCCTCGTACTACTCTGTTGCGGCTACCCTTCAGGCTGATGGTGGACACCAGAACACTGAGAGCACTTTCACGGGTGGTGGAGACGGTGGTGACTTCAACGGAACCATGCCAACCAACGGTACTGCACCAAGTGGATTCGCCACTGTCAGCTCTTCTGCAGCTGCCAGCAGTGCTGCTGCGACCGAGGAGGCCGTGGAAAAGTGCTAAGCGATTCAAACGTGCTTGATGGAGAGCAAGAGACGAGTGGGAGTTTAGAGTGAAGATGGACAAGAAGAATCAAGCTAGGAAAGGAGTGTAAGACTGAGGATGAGCGAAATACCCAGACCTGTTTGAGCTTTCTGTATTATTCTCTCGTTTATATATCAATGCAGCATATCATCAGACAACATACTACTGGGCATTCGAAGTCTACACAAGCGTGAAAATCTGTCCTTATTGTGAAGACCTGGTTTTAGAGGCTTCGAACGCTGTAGAGGTCAATGACTTGCAACCTCCGATTTGAAGGGATACACTCTATTTTCTTAACAGGCTGAAGAATAGAGCTTGCATCAGCGAACGGGAAGATACACCATCGAAGTACAGGTGGAATAAACGAATCGGCAAGATTCAACATCCACTGGGACGTTCTATTTCGATGCTCCCCAAACTAGACTCTTAATGCATGAAAATGAAATCGATCGATCATTGAAATCTGGCGGGCCCCGCCACAGTTATTAAGAATATGAAAGTAGAACAACATCAATCGTGGAGGCAAGTGCGAAACACAGATATGAAACAATCGTATGAAGCCCAAGAATAAGCCTATTGCCTTGCCTCATTCACAACAACCTGCCTTCCAGCTTGGGTCTCCGCTTCAGTGGGCAAGTTCACAATCATCAAGTACAAAACATCCTATTTGCAAGTTAGCCCTGCCACTCTACACTTCAACGAAGGATGTAAATCAACTCACCTTAGTCAAGACCCTCTTCACCAAGCCCCCCTTCTTCTGCATCCTCTTCCCATCCGTCGGCATCGGCTCGCCCCTCCTCATCGCTCTCCTCTGCCTCCTAGCTAATCTTTTCTCCTCCTTATGCGCCCAAGGATTAACCTTGCCTCCTGTCAAGAGCGACACAATACTTCCATTGTTCGCAGCATGATTCGGATCCGAGTATCTGCTCAAGAATTCTGGTTTGGAGCCCGGAACGACAAGCTTACTGTTTGGGTTCTGACCAGCCCATTTCGCTTGCGCGCGGCGGTCGAAGTAGTCATCGAGGAATTTGCCAGTGCTTCGCAATTTCCCTTGTTTCTTGACGCCTTCTTCGCTGGTGTCGTTGAGTACCTTTTCTAGAGCGGGGAATATCAGGGGTGCTGATTCGGGGAGCTCGAGCTCGCCGTACGTCTTGCCGGAGGAAGTGCGCAGATTTCGGAGGGTTTGTCGAGCTGCGGATGACGCGGGAGTGGAATATGTAGCGATGGTTTGGCCAATGTCGACGCAGGTATGAGATGCTGTGGAATCTGGTTTGTAGGTCATGATTAGGCAATAGAGACCCCGTGGTTTGAAGAACTCTTCGTTCATACGATCGAGGAACGTATTTGTTCTAGTTCATTTTTAGCTTTCATTCTCACACAAGTACCAAGAAATGTATACCTTGAGAGTCTCTGAACCTCCATTGCTACTCCGACAGCGAATTGCACAGCCGTGAAGACACCCATTGCGATAGGATTAGGAACGAATCCTGCTCCGAAAGCAGCGAGATTGACAGCTTGTAACCACCCATCTGCCTCGCATGCCTTTTTAAATGTCCTCAAAAAGTCCAAGAATGTAGCTTGATCGATTCCGACATCCTCAAGTACAGGAGCATATGCCCTCACAAAACCCCGCTTCTTGTCTCTCGGTCTGTGCTGTGGAAGAATCACAGGGCATGGCAGTTGCGCCCTGATCTGCATGTATGCGGGAGGAGGCTGGTTCAGCAGGAAATCGGTTGTAATGGTATTGATATCTTTGTGAGGACCTTCGGACTCGGATTCTTCTAGAGGAGCCGTAGTTTCGTCGAGCTGCCATGCCTCCTCGTCGCCTTCTTCGTCAGACGATGATGATTCATCGTCACCGTATGGGTTCTTCTCGGGATGCTTGGGATCTGCTAGTACCGCCTTGCCCTGAGCAATGAGTTGTTCGCCGTGTTCGTCGGAGAATTCGAGGTATTCGGGAGGAGGGTCTTCGAATTGTGATTCGCGAGAGGTTGGATTGCTGCTGCTTTCGCCAGTATTCGATAAGGCTTCCTTCTCCGCCTTTTTCGACTTGTGGTGCTTGATGGACTCTGAAGCGAGGCCAATGCCAGACCCAATACCCTTCGTGATAAGTTTGATGAATAGTACCGTTCTTATTTCGGTGGAAAGATCGCAAGTATTTGTCTTCAGAGAACAGGCTGGACTGGTAGTATGATCTGGACAGTCCTTGACGACTGCCCATCCTCTGTTATATGTTTCATCTGTGCCTCCCCCATCTTCGTTCTAAAAGTCAACTTTCTGGTATGCCGAAGTTGATTAGGGCTATGTATGGCTGTGGTGAAGCTGCGAGATGGACTTTGGTGTCAAGAGAATAAGTGATGGAGGGGTAATTTTGCTTGCGGCCGTTCCACTTGGCAGCAACGGCAGCCAAGCCACCTCTGAAAGCTTAGCACAGCCCTGGGCTCAGGCCCTTGTTGTCCCTCCTTTGTCCACTCACAGGCTTGCTTCTCAGCCTGGAGACGGGAAGACATCTCCTTTTGGTATCCTGTGCGGGCAACTACTTATCTTACCTAATGTGGAAATGTCTGATGCTTTCAGCCACTGAGAACAATGATCTCAGCCGTCTCTCACAGAGCTGACTGCAGCTTGAGGAATGACAATTTGGAGTTATTTACTTCGCAACATACATGCAGTAATTCCAGATATTGATATGCCGAGTATATGACATTCAAGGATGGTTGATATCATACAGGTTCTTCCCTACTTCGATAAGCGACAGCCTGAGCAAGGAGCTTTCGACTCCACCTGAGAGCAAGTGTCCTTCTCAAGTCAACACAACGATCTTCCCCCCAGCACTATTCTCCTCCATCACCCTATGCGCCTCCACAATCTCATCCAATTTGAAAACCTTACCAACCTGCACCTTCAACTTTCCCTCCTTCACCTGCTTCGCTAATTCCTCCAACGGCGTAGCCATGAACTCCTCTGGCCCCCCAGAGTAGGTCGTCAAATTTACCGCCGTGGGAATCGATTCCATCGGACTAAAATCCTCAAAGGTCCATTGATTTCCCACAATCCCCGCCATGCAGACAATCCCTCCTTCTACAACACATTGCAAAGAGTCCTTTAGTGTAGCTGTGCCTATCAATTCAAGAACCTTATCGAACTTGTGTCCTGGCTTAATCTTCGCCGCGATATTCCCATCATCAACAATAACCTCATCCGCACCACTGGCCTTCAAAAATCCCTCTCTATCCCCCTTCCGACTCGTACTCGTCACATACGCACCATGCAGGTTCGCGATCGCCGCTGCCGCAAGTCCGACACTTGACGTCCCACCCCGAATTAGCAACCTCTCACCAATCTCCAACCTCAAACTCTTGAATAGTGATCCCCAAGCTGTCTGCAGCATCTCAGGCATCGCACCCAGTACCTCCCACGGCAATTTCGTTTCGATGACCTGGATATTCTTGGCTGACACACAAGTGTATTCTGCATACCCGCCGTCGAAGTCACGACCCATGCCGCCCATGGCTGTCACTACAACGTCGCCTTTGGCGAACTCATTTCCGGGACAGGAAGAGACGATGCCAGTGGCTTCGATGCCCAGGATGCGCGGGAATTTGACATTTGGTGAGTGACCTTGTCGAGTGAACAGTTCCGAGCGGTTGAGTCCGACGGCTTTGATTTGGATGAGGACCTGGCCTGGAGATGGTGTTGGGATGGGGAGTTCCGTGATCTTGAGGACTTCGGGGCCGCCGGGCTTGGAGATGACTGCTGCTTTCATGGTTGCCATGATGGCAGTGATTTGTTCTTGTTGATGTGCCTCAAAGCTTGTTGACCATGAATCTACGAGACGATTAAGATTTGGCTGCGATGAGAAGAAAATCAAAGCCTTTCAGCGGAGCTGGGTAGCTTGAGAATTATATCCTTCTCGAGCAGTACCGGATAGCGGGGTTGCGTTAGTGAGCAGACCGCCAAGAATGACCCCGCCATCAGCCCTACAGGGTCGGATTGTCCCATTCAGGAACCCGAGCCCAATGCGGTAATCGTCGATTAAGGCGCTGACACTTATAAGGATCTCATACATTCCATTCTTATAACTCTCATCGTCATCAGTGCTGATGGTAAATGTATCCGGAGATCTTTCCCTGTTGTGAGAAGGAAACGAGTTCCTTCTTTGGCTTTTGTGCGAAACCAAGCCCATTCAGATTGTCTTAAACTGACAAATACATAAGTCTTTCCGAGTCGAAATTTAAGGCAGAGTAATTTGTTATCCATGGAGTAATATTTTTCACAATCGGATTCAAAGATATTCCGAAGAATGAAGCGTACCCTTTCCAAAACACTTCCAAGGCATTGGAAAGTGCTCGAACCTTTTACACGCACAAGGCCTTTCAAAGGCTCGATAAGAGTCAATTGGCTTTCCCTTCACCTTTTGCTCGAAACATCGCCAGCTAGACATATAGACGGCACGAGGAAGATAGGCATGACCACATGCTATACAGATCATCGACTGAATGTCCGTCCCCAACCAACACACCGGTTTCCATCACCCCGGCGTAGCGGACATGCATTGCAACCCGAAAGACCCGCAAGGAGCATGCACACAAAACCACCAAGTATCCCAATGAACCAAAAGGATTACTTGCATAGGCAGACATCAATTCTTCAGCAAAGGCACCTGCTTACTTCCAGCAACGAATTCTCACGATGCCTACCTCATCAAGGCTGACAAATCCGGCTCCCACATTTCCAATCGCTGCAGGAACAAGTAAGCTCCACTTTTGTAAATCTCATCTTCCGCATTCGGACTCTTGTTTAACCTACCTATACGCACTCATTGCATACCACTTACCCATTATTTCGAGGCTCTTGCCAAGGACCGAGTTCAGTAACACACAAGTCTCACCAATTATTACATCTCACACAAAACAGCTTCTCGTATCTCAATTACCCCTTGCCAAATGTTCAGCGTGATCAAACTCCCTACCTCATCCCAGCACGCGCGCCGCACACATACGAAGTCCCGATCTGGATGTCGGACTTGCAAGGAGCGGAAACTGAAGGTATGCAATCTTCCCCGCATTCCCATGTTAAACCACCCAGAATGAATTCAATGGAATATCTAGTGCGATGAAGTTCATCCCATCTGTGGAAATTGTTCACGACGTTTCGCGGATCCCCCGGATTGCGATTACGCATCTGCATCTGGATCTGCAACCAGACGGAAATCTGGAATCGAGACAGGAATATGTCGTGACCATGGATTGAGTTCAGTCTCGCTGCAATGGCAGTCAATCGAAGGGACTGGGGGTTCGAACTGGCAGTTTGCTCTTCCCGCATCTCTCCGAGCCGAATTACTCGATCCGTTCTTGACGTACCCAACCACTAAGGTGAAGGGTATCGATATGCTGTTGAGATATTGTAAGTATGACTCCCATACCTCTATTGAAATAACGCAAACATCCAGATTGAAGACTCAGCATGAGCCTCCGTCTTCTCAATGTCGTCTCCATTCCACTTCCTTTCCTCCACCCAGTCAGAAAGAAAGAAGGAAAAGGAGAATGACGAGATACGAAGTAAGATGGGAATAGACAGACGCTGATGCGCCTTGACAGATCTCCAAACAGCAGTATACACCTGCTTCCCCTGGCAGCCAGCCTCCGCCACCAACCCCACGACAACTTATCTAGTCCCCCTCGTTCTCGCAGACGTGGTACTATTTCACGCCACTTTACTCTCGCTTTCGCCACTTTCCCATCTGATGGGGCCAGAAAACGGGAGTAGAGGGTGGAACGCCGTGGATCTGTTGTGTTTACAGAGTGAGTGTATTCGCTTGTTAAGGGAAAGGGTGGAGAAGACAGGAGGGGATGGCGGAAGCGAGCAGAGTGTGAGTGATCAGACGATAAGTGCAGTTGTTGCACTTGCAGCTTTTGAGGTATATATTTGATCCCTCTACCCGCGGTGGATGTCCAGAAGTGATGTGATGAGGCCTGAAAGAGACGTAGCAATACTAAATGAAATGTGCTGATGAACACAACAGCATGAAAGAACCAACTTGAAGATGCTCAGAATGCACATGCATGGCCTTCGCCGAATGGTAGACATTCGAGGCGGTCTGAACGTAATCCGGCAAACCAATGCCATGGTGGCGAACTCAGTGTTCTGGTATATTAGCACCTTCATCTCCCTAATCCCTCGCAGAGTCTTCGAAGGGTGCTAATCATAATACCAAAACAGGATTTTCGTCGTAGCCATGTACGAGATACCGTACCCAGCATTCGACTGCACAATCCCACCATTCGCGCCGCATGAACATAACTTACATGTTCCGATCCCACGGGAACCACTGGACATCCGTTCGCATTTCTCGGATATCGACCCCTCGATCGGTGCAAGTCAATCTGCGACTGCATCCCGACCAGTAGACGGAAATGTCGATTTGGGTGCACTAGGCCTGGCGCCACCAATCGCAGCAGTACTCACCTCTATCCAGCACGTCTCGCATCTCGTACCGACAAATGACGCATATCCGACGGCAGCGACATCGTCAGTAGTCTTGACACGGATGTGTACCTTACTTTCTCATCTGCTCAGTCTTCAAGCTGAAGATCTTCAACTCCCCCATATGTGCGATGTTGAGATGAGGGACATCCAGCCGTCTTGTTCCTACCTGGTCTCAGAATGCACACGTTTAGCGCTTCTTCTGCACGTCTTCACGCCCTGGAGAGGTCTCCCACCAGACGCGACGCTGAGTATAAATATCCTCCTGCATCGACTCATCGTATCCTTGAGAAGTCTTCTCGAATCTCCGAATTTCAAGAATAATGTGCTTGTGCTCTGGATTTTTGCTGCTGGCGGTGTAGCCGCAGCAGGTATGCCCGAGCGGAAATGGTTCGTTGGACATCACGTGGAGGTTATTCAGCAGATGGATATCCATGATTGGGAAAGCTGGAGGGCGCATTTGATATGTATCGTCTGGCATGAAAACCTCTGTGGGCGGAAATATCGGGCCTTGTGGGAGGAAATCGATGGCAAGAGAAAAGAGGTTGAAGACGATAGGCAAGCATTAGGAATATAAAATAACGTATCTGTAGACTCTCGCGAGGTTGAAAAAGAGCAAAGACGGACTATAGTCTTTTCCAGATCTCGAACGATGCAGGCTGTCGTCCTGGTACTCCAGTGGAATATGCTGCAAGATGTAAACAGAAAGTCACGAAGGTAGGCAAAGACATCGGCTATCAAGGGAAGCCGCGCAAAATCGCACGACAAGAGTCTGAGAGGAGACGCAAAATACCCACAGCAATTTTTCAGTCACAAATCCGTCATGCGGAGTCCTCGCAACAACGCCCCAATCATAGCAGCTGCAGCGCAGCATATCACAGACCGAATGGTTCACCACCTGCCTGTTCGGGTAAAAAGTTCGCTGCGAAAGCAGGCCCCTGTCAACAGCGGCACATCCCTCTTCTTCCGTTCCCAGGTTCTGGAAGTCGCCAAGTGCGAAACGCTGCAGCCAAGGCCCAAAGCCCGGCGAAGGCGGCGGCGGATTGGTGTTGGCAAAGCTTCGTCTTGACGACACTCTTGAACTGATCATTAAGCAGCACCTAAAGACTCCTCAATAGATGGAAAGCATCAAAAGTTCCGCTGATTGTGGATATGTGGTCATGAGGCTGTCGCGTGATCGCGACGGCGATTGGAGATTTGGAATCCCGTGAGGCGATATATTGGCTGTTTGTTTGGTTGGAGCGGAACGTCCGGAGGATGGACTGCTCATCGTTTTGAGCGGATGACGGGACAGAATTTGGAAGGAGGGAAGGCGGTGATTCGCAACGGGTCAGCACCTAAACTTCCAGAGATAAGGTACGGGTGTACCAATGAGAAGAGACGAGGAAAAGTACGCAATGGAAGTGTCTGAATTCCTAGTTCCAGCAAATATCTCGCTACAGAGAATGAAACATGCATCGAAAAGCCTCGTAATAATTGAACCGAAGATACCCAGTGTGAGCCCAGCGCAAGCAAGGGGCAGTGAACATTGTAAAGATACGGGGTTAAGCCGTAGCGTATTATATGCTCGTTATGGAAACCCGAAAGTTAATTTTTGGTTGGTGCACAGGGGCCGGATGGATGAGGCAAGCTTCTGGAAATCTTCTCATACTTCTGTGCAGGAACCTGCTGATGGTGCACGCCAGAGGCCCAGAAACAAGCTTCTCGTTGGCTGCAAGCACGGAGCGAGATACGCGCCACTAGATGGTCGACAAGGCGAGGGATTCGTGGCACAAATTGACCCGAGGATTGCATGTTTCTGTACAGTTGTAACCGTTCGACCGGTCGGTAAAAGTTGCGCTTTCGGTGCGTCGTATGCCGTTGATTGTTATTGTACAGGCCAAGTCGGGCGCTGGATATTGCCGCTGTGAGGCAGTTCGATCAGTGCGAGTCATGGCGAGCAGCTCAACACATTGCAACTCAAACAACAGATCGTGGTAAAATTACAGCAAACAAGAGTGTCCTATGTCGTGAATCCACACTACCAGGGGATAAATTATGATGACAGTGAAGTTGTACTCACAAATCTCACGGCTACACTGCGTATCTCTCAGCCCCTCATCTGCCTCACCGTAGATGACACTAACAGGGTTCTCCAGGGCCCCATCCAATTCCCGCGAACTTGCGAGTCGCAATGCCTAAAATTCCATAAATGACTTTCTCCACCGAATGCGAACAGCCTATCATGCGTGTAGAATAAAATGAAAGTGCAAATTCGACCTGCATCCGGCCCGACTAAGCATTTGGGATCCGCCGGTTGACGCAGCCTCGAAGCTTGACTAGTCTTTCTTCTAGAAGCCTTCCTTATTCGACAAGTCGGCACATCAGACCCTGACCAACGTGTGATTTTAGTGAGTGAGAGTGTCGAGGCTTATCGTGCCATTTGTATGGTGCTTCCTTCCGACATCTGGTGCATCCCCGGAAAATAGGTGCTGCCAATGGTATTCTTCTTCTCATTTTCGGTGTCAAGTTTGTGGCAGATTGCGGCACTCTCATTGTTGTGTACCGTATCGCATAGAGCTTTTCTTTGGGTGTTACATTCGGAGGCTTTGACGCAGTTAACTCTCCCCGAGCTTGCCTGGGAATTCCCATCGAGGGTTTGGATATTCGCCTGACTGCTTCGTAACCCCTGGTCAATGTCGGCCTTTGACTGGTTCTCGACCCTCGACGACAGCGGGCACTAGTCTTATCTGTGGACTCGCCTATGGAGACATTTGAATACCGACAGGGCACGAGCTAGGTTGTGCTTGCTTGTAAAGCGGATTCGCACCTCTAAGGAAGCTTAATTCTCTCAAAGACATCCTGGCATCTCTCGTGTAAGCTTGTCCTTCTTAAGATTCTTGAAATGGGCTAGTGCTTGCGTCGAGACGGCCATGCCGTGCGAGAAACACTAATAATCTTGACAGCCAGTAAGAGGTCTTGGCCGTATCTCAGACCCCATGCAGACAAGGGATATCAATCTCTAGACTAGCTGGGCTGAAAGGGCCATGTCCAGGGTCTCGTCTAAGACTCCGCTAGACAGTTAGAGGGAGGTGAGCTTGGTGGCATAAGTCGGCATGCAAGAAAGTACTTAATCGGCCTGATATCCTCCCAAGGATCTTGAAAGAACAGTCTCGTGTTACTCCATCACTTCCTCCTCTCACCAAGCGTGCAGAGTCGACGAACCTCCTTATAATCATTCTACTGTGTTGTAAGACACGCATTCTCATCATGGGTGTCAACGAGAAGATGGGCTCCGACTTGGAGAGCGGATCTCCAGCATCTGTCACCTCGCCTCATCCAGATATCGAAGTTGGCGAACACGGTCTGAAGAGAAATCTCAAGGGCCGACACATGCAGATGATCGCGATTGGAGGTTCCATTGGCGCTGGTCTGTTTGTTGGATCTGGAAGTGCCTTGAACTCGGGGGGACCTGGTTCTCTTGTCATCGACTTCATGATCATTGGTATGATGTTGTTGTTCACTGTAAATGCTCTCGGAGAACTTGCTGGTATGTCCCCTTTGCCCATGACAGTGGCTGCATACTGATCCACTGTAGCTCTCTACCCTGTCGCCGGATCTTTCTACAACTACTCAATCCGCTTTATCGACCCCGCCTGGGGATTCGCCATGGGCTGGAACTATGCGATGAACTGGCTCGTCGTCTTGCCATTCGAACTGACCGTGGCTGGTGTCACCATTGCCTTCTGGACCGATAAGGACGGTTCCGGCAACCCTTCCATCGACGTCGGTGTATGGATCACCATCTTCCTCGTCTTGGTGTGCGCTATCAACTTCTTTGGTGTCAAGGGTTACGGAGAAGTCGAATTTGTTCTTGGATGCATCAAAGTCGCGGCTGTCATTGGCTTCATTATCCTGGGCGTCATCATCGACTGCGGAGGGGTGCCTACCGATACGCGTGGATACATCGGCGCGAAGTACTGGCACAATCCAGCAGCTTTCAAGAACGGGTTCAAGGGCTTCTGTTCCGTTTTCGTGACTGCCTCGTTTGCCTTCGGAGGAACAGAACTTGTCGGACTAGCCTCAGCTGAAGCCGCCAATCCTCGCAAGTCCATTCCCAAAGCTACCAAGCAGGTGTTCTGGAGAATCGCGCTGTTCTACGTCATCTCCCTCTTCATCCTCGGACTCATTGTTCCATCTGACAACGAGAGCCTCTCAAACGCCTCTGGAGGAAACACTCGTTATTCACCATTCGTCCTGTCCTTCCAACTCGCCGGGATCAAGGTTCTCCCATCCATCTTTAACGCTGTAATCACCATCTCTGTTATCTCCGTGGCCAACTCCTGCACTTTCGCCTCCACCCGTACCATTCAGGCTCTTTGCGCAAACGGTATGGGACCAGCGATCGGCTCCAAGGTTGATAAGAAAGGTAGACCTTGGGTTGTATTGATTGTCGTACTCCTTTTCGGCTGTCTTGCATACATCAACGAGGCTAAGGATGGAGGGACTATCTTCACCTGGCTCCTCTCCTTGTCCGGTCTGTCCAACTTCTTCACGTGGGGAAGTGTCTGCTTTGCCCATATCCGATTCAGAAAGGCTTGGGCTGCTGCTGGCCGCACCACTGACGACTTGCCTTTCGCTGCCATGTTCGGTACCACCGGATCGTGGATCGGTCTCGCGCTCAACATCCTCTGCCTCATCGCCCAATTCTACGTCGCTTTGTGGCCTATTGGAGGCAAGCCAGATGCCGAGGCATTCTTCGAAAGCTACCTTGCTGCTCCAATCGTCATTGCGTTCTTCGTCGGATATAAGCTGTACTACAGACAGTGGAGCATTGGTGTCAAACTCGCCGATATTGATGTCGACGCTGGACGACGTGAGGTCGACTTTGTCGCTTTCAGAGCTGAGCTTGATGCTGAAAAGGCAGAGAGACAGTCTTGGCCCGCATGGAAGAGGTACTGGAACTTCTGGTTCTGATTTGTCAACATGTAGTATGAATCGTTTATCGTAGAGCAAAAAGGAGTGGATGTTCTCCACGAAATACAGAGAGCGGATTGAAGAATAGAAATATACCCATATACCACAAAGCTTGAGGCTGGGAATCACCGTTGAAGATCCACAGCTTCGTCATTTCGCATTGTACTATAGATATGAGTGGCCTCTAGAGAAGAACGCCGTAATGATGATTTCTAGCGTGACAGCTTCGCGACGCGACGATGTGCAGCAAGCATTGCCAGAGTTGATTCCTGGCCTCTGGATGGCAGCGCATGATGGTGAAATATTGTGATACCTACGCTTTGCTGTACCGCATTAGCATTGTCTCAGAGTAGCTTATATGCTAGCCATTGTAAATGAGGATCGTGGTTGTGTCGAGGGAGCATTCGCGACTCAATTATTGACTTCGGAAGATTACCCCGCGATGTCACGTGAGTCCACATGTCCCGGCCCTTTCCATTCAAGGCAGGTAGTTCCAGGGAATGAATCTGAAAGGAATGAAATCACTTCTTCTGAAGATAAGAGGTTTCCATATCAAGGCCGCTCCCGTACCGTTCTACGAACTTTCTTGCCACCTCAGTGTTGGGTGAGCCAGATATAGAACTTGCATAGAGTATTTATTAGGCTGATTAAAATGGAACAGCGATGGATTTTCTTGCCACAAGGCTTTCAGTCAATGCTTGTCCCGGAGTCAAGGAGATAGTTGGCTGTGGCATATGCTGTGTTGGACAAAAAACGCAATGGTTGTGGCTATTTCAAAGCGTCATTGCTAATGTTTGTTGACATTAATCACTTGGGCTGATGCAAGCCACTGACCGTCTCTCCAGATGCCTTGTAAATGGCGATCTTGGTGTTAATCATGGATTGAGTTCTAGATACGACTAGAGTACCCTGCAATCTGCTTTCTTCTATCGTGTGCTCTCAAGCTTCTGTGTGGGTGTTGACAACATGCTGTTGTCGCTCGATTTTTTCGTTCTCTAGAATCATCCCCAATTTAACCTTTCACATCTCATTATTTCTAGACCTCGAAGTCTTCTTGTACCTCTTATCCATTGTTTGAGCACCCGGCCCGGTCCCAATACTTAACCAAACTCTTCTTACCGCAAGGATTTCATCTTAAGACTTGAGTGCAGCAAAATGTCTTCATGCTCTGACATCTCATTACGACCACGAGAGTCGCTTCCACCATTTATCATCGTCCAACTCCTCCATCACGGCAGTGTCAGTCATATTAAAACACGTCACTAGTTATACCCGAAGCCGACGGGCATCCGTAGTCTGTTTATGGCGATGATAACCCCCTCACTCCCGACGGACACCGCCAGTGCGCTTCCTTCGCACGCTGGTTCCACCCACAAGTCCCGTACATAACGAACATCGTTGCCTCACCACTTCCCCGTGCGACACAAACAGCCGAAGAAGCGTTGAATGAAGTCATCGATCGCGGGGTCAAAATCAGGATCACGGACCAAGTCAGTGGACGATATGATGATGGATTGAGAGAGCAGGAAGGCGAGGAACGTTTGCACTTTGGACCGAAAAAAGAAAGAGCAGTTGAGTATCTAAGGCAGTGGCTGGGGCTTAGGGCCACGGACATATGGGACCGCGGCGAGGTTGGTGAGGTGGATATTGTCACGCATGGGATCTTATTGTGGGGCCTACTTGGTGCAGGTACGTTGAAAAATCATGTTTCCTTTGTTTAAAGTGTGTGGCTGAGGCTATTTAGATTATGAGCCGAAGACTTTCCAAACGTCCACAGGCGGAGCTACATGGTCGAGAGAGATGGCAATCTGAAACGCATCACACGCTCAACCTTGCGCACAAAGCGGCAGGAATACAAAGTATGGAAAGCCGATCTTGATATGCGTGGAATGCAAGCAGACAGGCTATGGGAAGAAGCTCAGAGGATCATCCCCGAGCCACTCAGCCCCCAACGAGCACATACTACTCCAAACATTATCTTCAATATCGGCGAAATAACAATCGAGGAGGCTGTGCGACGAGACCGAGCATCACGTAAATTGGAATGTTCCCAAGAATACGTCGATCACGATCACAATAATCAGGCTATAGAGATTTTTAACTTGATCTATCTCAAGCATAGTGAGATAGCAGACGTCAGGAAACTCTGTCAGGTCCCGGGTGTTGGATGGCGGGATGCTATTTTTGCGGTTCCTAGACATCCGCCTCAAGATGAGATCAGTAGAGACGGTATAGACCATACTCGCACTCCAGGCTTCGGTGAGAATCAGGACCGAGAAGAGTCATTTATGTCGGGACAGGTCTCGTGCTGTCTAATAGCTGTTGTGGTTTTAGTTTTGAGCTGGTGGTTCTAGTACTGACCTGACGGTAGCGAGAGTATGTTGCGCTTACTAGACATAAGCTTACAGATATCTTTTTGAGACTATGGAAAAATTGGGTATGTTTTGACACTTTCTGGTGGTGTAAAGTGCGAGATGTGCTAAAGTTTCGCGGGTACCTTATCCCTCCGAACCATTTTCGAATTTGTTTGACAAGTATCTGTCTTCGCGAGGATATCAGGATTACGGTAACCAAACCCGGGTTTTAACACTCTATTTTGTTTTCTAGGACAGAAAACTGTCGTGGTCCCGCGGCTTGATATCTGCTGACAATTGTTTGCCTTCGGTTGACCTTCTGCCAAATTCTTGCCCTCTGGTCCTTGTATTCCACCAATCTGATGTGAAATACATTCATCAAGATAGTCCTCTATCCAATGACACTTAGATTCATTGACCTTATATAAGCCAAACAGCTTTACTCTCCTTCTCCCGTGCTAGTCAAGAGCTGCATCAGGTTGGGAAAAGATCGGAGTGCCTTACCGAGACACTGTGGATGTTCTTCGACTGATGATTCTCTGAGCCTAGCCCATCTCTTGCTTTCCAAGGTTTTGGATAGTTCCGCTATCACACAGGTCAGAGATGATGTTGATCGGTGGGTAACTGGAACGACCCATGCCACGTGCAAGTCACGCGCCATTTCGCTTCTGCAGAGGCCAGGATCTTCGCCACAATCTCGACTCTTGGACGTCCCAGTTCCCCTCTCCCAAAAGCATGAACGGCATAGCAGCAGGAATATGCGCTCTTTCTTCATCTGACTTAATGCACCTCGTCCAGAAGTCGCCATGACTATTCCAAAAGTCAGGGTTCGGGCCAAGAAACCAAAAACAAGGACGGGTTGCAAGACATGTCGGTAAGCCCAAAACAAACTCTATCAACACTTCAGTCACTCAGCCTGTGTCTTTTGTGCTGACACAAGAAGAATTCGTCGCGTCAAATGTGACGAAGACAAACCTGCGTGTCGTCGTTGCACCTCGACAGGCAGGACTTGCGATGGGTACGATACCCCGCTCCTCAATCATGAAGCGCCTTCTCAGATGATCGGGGAAAACACTATGAAAGGTTACCCCAGCCAGACTCTTTCAGTCGTAATTGCTCCATGCATGGCGCTCGATCTTACCGCCGAAGAAGAACATGGATTTGCTTTCTTCCGCGAAAATACAGTCTACGAAATCCAAGGAGCGTTCCGATCAAGTCTCTGGGAGCAGCTTATTCTGCAACTTAGCCATCAGGAACCGGCTATCCTCCATGCTGTAATAGCAGTGGGAGTTGTTCATCGAGATCAGAGCAATACACAAGTCGCGCGTCGGAGCGCTTTCTTCCATGGTCTGGACAAGAGACAGGCCGAAGGACTCAGGCAGTACGTCAAAGCCATCGAGTTCCTGAGACAAAGGATCGACGATGTTCGTGAGCCCGGAGACGAAAAAGCAAACGATGTTGCGATGATTTGCTGCCTTCTGTTCGTCTGCCTCGAATTGCTGTGGGGAAAGTCGATCGCTGCTATGAATCATTTGGGAACAGGATTGAAGATCTTGACATCTCATGGATCGCAGACGCTCGGCCAACAGAAGACCTTGAAGTTGAAGCCCGCCTCAGAGAGATTGGTGGACCAACTGTCGGGTTCATTCGCAAGACTGGACTTTGAATCTACGATGTTCGGCCAACGAGCCCCGCACTTACATGTCCTGCCAGCGGGTTCCGTCGATCGAGATATCCATCTCCCACCCTACTTTGAAAGTGTCTTTGAAGCAAGGCGATATATGGATATTCTATCCAATGGTATGCTTCGCTTCCGCGGGAAACTTCTCGAGATTGCTTCTCAATCACCTCCGGCAACTCCTCTTGAGGCATTGTCTCGCTATCTGTGGGATCATGCTTCGACAAGATCGATAGATCTTACAGATCATCCCTTTGTTTTTCTTGAGTTGGGAGCACTTCGAGACAGTCTAGCGATTTGGTCTTCAGCTTTTGAAAATTTGAAGAACAGGCTTGGTATG
The DNA here is from genome assembly GCA_017365405.1 of Cadophora malorum. Classification (NCBI taxonomy): domain Eukaryota; kingdom Fungi; phylum Ascomycota; class Leotiomycetes; order Helotiales; family Ploettnerulaceae; genus Cadophora; species Cadophora malorum. Next base: position 58,263 of record JAFJYH010000161.1, on the reverse strand, counting down.
CAGTCGGATCACGCGCGCTCGTTGATCTTGCTAGAGCTACAGCACTTCTACGCATATATACTACTTTCGACATGTCAGACCACGAAAGAAATTGTATGCGACACTTTCAATGAGTCGTTCTACAGAGTCATACAAGTTTCGAGGCAATATCTCGACCTCCAATCCGCTAGAGGCGGTGCTGTTCCGGTTTTTGCCCTCGACTCAGGCATCATACCAGCTCTTTATCTTACAGCATACAAATGTCGCTGTCCAAGAATCAGACGAGAAGCCATTTCGTTGATGGTTCAAGCTCCATGTCAGGAGGGCATGTGGGATGGCAAGATGATTGCCAAATTTATGACCAAGGTTGTTGAGTTGGAAGAGGGGAGAGCAGGGAGATTCGTCCTCGAAAGCTTCGATGTCGAAGAAGCGGCAAGATGCTCTGATATTCTCGTACTTTTTCATTCCGAAAAGGTTGGCTGGGGCAGACTTGTTTGTGCAAGGTACAGACACGAGAGCGATGGGGAGCTGGTAATCTGGGAGGAGCATTTCAAAATGCTTGCTGAATGAAATCTGACCGCCCACGGTTCTTGGTGGCAGGGCAAAGATCTTGGATTTCGCAAATCCTCTGCCTTGCTGATTCGCCTTGAGGATCGAAGCCGTGGCCGGGTATGCTGCTGCCAAGGCAGATCATCGTTCAGCCGTTCTCTCGTTTAGCCCAGGAGCCACTTCTCATTGGCCCGCTCGTTTGGGCATTTGGGTAACACAGAATCGTGACCACCGCAGAGGACAACCTTGAATGTCCTGGTCATTATCAATTGGCCAGCATGCTTTCGTGGTGCTTTTATTTCGGCATCGGACACCGTCGACGTATGTCGCCTTTGATTGGATTTCTCGTTCGGACATGCTTGGAGCACCTCCTGGAAATCTATGTTCCTCCTTCGCTAAATGAGGCAGCTGAACGATACCGACTGAACGAGCTCGTGAAGTGCATATAAGCCCAGCAAGACCCGCAGAGGACCAGACTCTATCGCATTCATCCAACACTACTTAGTTCAAAATTGAAAAGAAATCACATAACTCAACGACTTAATTTTACCTATACCTTCTTCGCCAGCAAAGATGGGTCTCCCGGCTCAAATTCTACATGTTTACTACAAAGGACTTACCCTCTCGGTTCTCGACTCGGATGATAAGACTGCTCTTTACACAGTCAACTGCCGTCCTCTAGCTTTCCGGATCTTTTCCTCTGATCCCAGCCTCGAGTCTGCGCCTGTTGCCTCATCATCCTTCCACTTTGTCACGACAAACGTCAATCTCCTCCTCTACAACCGAGCAATCCTCCTCTATCGCGAGAAGACATTCACGCGCTCTTATACCTACGTCTCTCCCGGCGCATACAGTAATGAGCATGGAAGCGAGAAAGTGCTTGAGCAAAAGATGCATTGGGAAGCAGAAGACATCATGTCTGGGGACTTCAAGCTCATAAATCCGAAGGGTGAAGTGTGCGCTTGGTTCCGCAACAAAGTGTTCTCTACGACTGAGCTGGGCCGTTTCGAGATCATGGAGAGCATGGAAGGCCGTGAAGTTGAGATTTTGCTTACGGGAATGGCGATGTTGGCTATGGTACAGAGTGGGAAGTTTGCATTGATGGTAATTGGAGGGAGTTAGAGATATGGGTACGAATATTGCCACAAACGTTTGAATGATTTGGTGTTGTCAAATTGGATTTCGCTCAACAGCTATACATTTTTCTCTTTTACTTTCGATGTACCAAAACCCATTTTTGCAATGAGGTGCTTGCATAATTTGCCGGAAGGAAGCTTGATATCAATTGATAACGTGCGGGCCTACACACAGACCTAGGTGTGGACTCGATCTGGGCTGAGTGGGGCAGACTTACGTCCCAAAAATCTGCAACGGACCACACATACCTATAAACGTCATCAAGCCATGCCCTGAAGTTGAGAATCTTCCAGCATCGTGTTGGAAGGTCGAAGCCCCTGTATTCTGCGATCTATCTCGAATTCGTTCATTCCTACGAATCATTATTTCTCTCACGCGTGGACGTAAATATCGAAAAAACATGTTGTCCTCGTTCATTCGAGAACGGAAGACACAAAGATTCCATAAATGCTTAGCATCAAATGAACCTGGACCGCTTCCCGTCACTTCGTCACCTGGTCGTACTCCGCCATCAAATGTGTCAGCAAACTCTCCCTTCGAAGTTGCACCACCTCCATATACAGGAGAAGCTCCAGTCACATCTGCTCTAATACGACATGACGTATTAGCAACAGACGTCCCACAATGGACATGGTCCAACGCACAATGCAGAGAATGACTGTTCGTAGTCTACACCACACTCCTCAACCTCGGTGTCGAAGAGTCTCAAGATCTTGCAGAAGTCTTTTTGGGCTTCGGACCTGAGTTATATCTGATGGGACGAGATCAATGGGATAATATACTAGGGAAGGACAGGGGGGGAAGTGTGTATGCTTTACTGCTTAGCAGGAGACACGGACATGGAGCAGTACCGGGAAGGATTAAAATTCAGCACGGGGAACGCAACGAAAACTCAAATAGTAAGGATACCAATGGGAACCCAAAGTGGAAGAACAAGAGGAAATGATACTTGAAATATGAATTTTGGTGTGGCAAGCGTCGAATAGTCTAGGGGTTGTATCGTGGTTGTGTACTTCGGTAGCTAGTCGCTGGCGTCGCCAAAATGCACTTATCACCATGAACCTGAAAAACCTCACATCTTTGTATCATATGATCATGGGCCTGTCCAAAACTCATACTAAACTTGAGTGAGTCAACCAACGCTTAATATTAACACCAACCCTTACAGTATTTCAGATCGTACATAAAGCTCACTCTAGTTCAAGATTCATCGTCACATCATCTTCACTTCTCATCACCAAAAGAAATTCAACCATGAACCACCAAGAAATCTTAAAGATGCATTGCTGTGCAATGTCGCCATATACGTTCTTCAAGTGCCTGGTCGCATCCAAAAAATCATCAACACCGCTTCCACAACAAGGGAAGGAAGTCGCAACACAAACGACAACACCAACGCCAGCCCCACTCAGCGAGGCACCTTCCCCAATTCCAAGAAACGCATCGCCACCAAGACCAAGAATCACTGCTTCGAGTACACCACAGTGGACGTGTAAGTAATTCATTATCAGCTTGCCTTTACTTGTCAAATACATTGACAAGCCCCTGTTCTGTGACCCCGCCTTCCACATAACGCGAATACTTCCTGACATGGTACATCTACAGGGACAAACGCACAATGTAAAGCCTGGCTCTACGAGATCTGCGTTATTCAGCTCGGCTACAGCTCAGAGAATGCAGAAGCGATGTGCAACAGATTTATGGGTTTCGGACCAACATTATATGCAATGGAAAGGATGGAATGGGAAGCACTGCTAGGACGTTACAATGGAATGGGAGTTTATAGGACTTTGTTGGGTCTAAGATATCAAGCTGGCGCTGTGCCAGTGAATATCGAGATGCCATTGGAGGCTGTGAAACATGTCAGTGGTGGCGCGGAAGGAAAAGATGATAGAAAGCTGAAGAGACGATCTTGGAGGAAGAAGAGCTGATATGTGATTCTGTTGGAATGATTGATGGGTTTCGATAAGCAAGACTGTTCAGAATGAAGTCAAACGTGGGATCATTACGCATCATGAAATTCAATTGTGAGTTCCAGCATATGTGTGTGCGTGCGTGAGCAAGCGGCGCTATGTCAATAATATTCTGGATCTAAGCGAGACGGGCGAAACAAGACCTTTATAGCCTTTCCCCACATTGGGATGATACTCAGTCTATACGTAGCTTCAAACATTGGGCCATGTTTTTGATTATTCGGATACAGCCTCGATGCCGTGACACGTCGAAAGTCTTCTGTACTTGTATTTCCACAATCTTTCTTGCACCAGAATTTGGTCGTCATTGTGTGGGAAGGCTAACAACTAGACGGTCGAGTCGCACCCAAGTCTTTGTACTAGCACTGTACTAACTTGCCAGCCATAACAGTCAATTTAGAGTGACAAGACCATGTACTGAAGAACATCCAGTTCATATCCCTGAAATTGGATACAGAAATACCAATTAGGCCGAATGATCAGCACAAGAAAAGTTCACGGAAGCTACATTGCCAAAGGCGGCTATCAAGAACAATGAAGGTGTCCTCAAACGATGCCTGTGACATCATACTATGCCTCATTGGTATAATGATAGGAGTATATTGCATTCTGACGCTGCGGTACGCTTTTCCTGTATCTTGGAAGCCCATTGCTCTCAGCCAAACACAAAATGACTCGAGCAGGGGAACAAGACACCAGACCTCAGCACGCAGAACCTTAGAATCATGAAGCAGAATGGATGGAAAGATGGAAGATTGAAGTCGGTAATGTATTTCGTGAGATTGTACTCTGTTTTGCGATCTTCCTGATGGGATATGGACTGCATACCAGGAGTCCTTGGGATGGAGAGGGTGACTTTGTGGACTTCGTGGCGTGGTCTGGATTTCTAATTGATGTAGGGCTCGTAGGGAAGACGATCTGTGGGTTGTACAATAAGGAAAGGAAATTCCAGAGACACGTTCAGATTATGCAATCAGACAGGGAGTTGAAAGAGCTCAAGCGTTTAGGAAAGATGAGGAAGATGAATGAGCAGAAGGAGAGGAGGAGACTGAGAGTAACAAGCACCTGTCAGAGGTGGTTGCAAGATGTTGAGTAATACATTGGTCTTGATGCAGAAATCGAAGCTCTTGATAAGAGCATAATTTCCGTGGCACTCGCTCTTTTGATGCGATTTGCTAAAAAGGGGAGATTTTGGAATTACTCTGTAAGTGTGCGGTGTTAGGCTATGCCCCTTGAAATGAGGCGTTGAAATGCAGAGCATTGCAGGGGGCACGGTACACTAAACTGCCCGAGGTACAGCGATGCTCGCTATATGAGAATTTTCTCCTGGATTTGTTGCAGGGAATCGCGGGGCATCGCACTGGAGATCATAAGTATCAACTAAACGCTAAATCGAGAGAGAATTGGCGCTCGACTTGAGTGTTATGAGCTGCTGACTAGTAATGGGCTTTGTAGCTCGGGCCAGGAGATACTGGATATGTACATTTTGTCTCCTTACCTTCAGAGTTTTCCTTCTTCGTCGACGCGCACCTCCTCATGATCAACCTTTTCCTTCTCCATTCCAATCTTCTCTACATCTCTCTGAATCCTCTCCTTCGGGCCATCAAAAATCACCTCAAGCTCTTCCAGTGTCGGACCCATGGTCTCGGGAAAGCAAAAGTACACAATAATCCAGATCATCGCAATCCAAACGCAAAGATAGATATAATATTTCCATCCAATATTCTCCAAACCGATCGGATTGACATAGTTACCGAAGATCTGCGCAACGTAGATGACCAGCAGGACATATGACCACATCTTTGCTCGCATTTGGTAGGTACAAATTTCGAGTGGATAGGTAACGACCAGCACTTGCCATGCAATGACGTAGAAGAGCTGGAAGAAGAATATGCATGCGATAACCAGACGGCCTGCAGCAATGTTTCCGTTCTCGGTGAATTGCTGTGCACCAACTGTCCAGACGATGAATGTGACGAGGGTGCCGCCCGAGCCCCAGAGGAAGAATGTCCGGCGTCTGAATGTGTTCATGAGGAAACAGCAGATGATAGAAATTAAGTACGACCAGAGTGTGACCATGCCGTTGATAAGTGTACTTTCGAATTCGGAATCGAGCCCGGTCTGCTTCAAGATTGGGCTAAGGTAATTGGAGACGAGAAGGTTACCGGTTGACTGGGAAAAGACCGCTACAGCGGTGCAGATGGCGATACGTTTCATGTTTGGCGTCGAGGAAAAGAATTGTTTCCAAGTGAGATTGTTCTCGGAATCCAGAGCAATGGCCTCTTTGATCTCATCAAACTCGGTACGAACGAGGGTTGAGTCTTCTTTTTCTTCGCCGTGGTACTTGATGAGAATTCTGAAGGCTTCGTCTGGGCGGCCGTGAGCGACAAGCCAGCGAGGGGATTCGGGACTGAAGTATATCTATACGAATATTAGGTTTGACAACGTATCACAGGGATAGTAGTGGCTTACCATGGCGAGCTGGTACAGAGAAGGGACAGCTTGAAGGAGAGTGGGTAGCTTCCACTGCCATTGCCCATCGATCTTGATGCTGCCGAATGTGACCCATGCTGCTCAAGTGTCAGAATTTGTGCCTACACACGAATATGAGAGTAGCGTACCTCCAATAACATATCCTAGAACAACAGACGTGTTGTACAGCGATGTTACAATAGCTCTCTCTTTCGGATGGCTTAGTTCTGTAATGAGAACGGGAGCTCCCATTTGCACAACCGACGTGCCAAATCCGAGTATCATCTTCGCTCCAATGAACATGTTGAGTGAAGTCGAGAAGGTTTGCATGATTGCAGAGCCAATGATGATCACGGCTCCTATCACAGTCGGCCATTTGCGTCCCAGATAATCTGGAAGCCAATTGAGGAATATCAAAGGTATGACCCCACCAATGCCGGTCGAAGCGCCAAAGAGCCCCAGGGCTGAACCGGTAGGATGGCCGAATTCGTCTTGCCAGATAGGAAGCAGCTGCATGGCATTGGTCATGGACTGCAGGGAATGAAGTCAGCTACTCTGTTCTTGGTAGTAATATTTGGAGCAGGAGTAGCATACCCCATCTAAGCCGGACGCTAGACTGGAGAAGAACGACGACGTGAGCACAAAGTATAGAAGTAGTCCATTCTTACGTTTCCAGAAAGTAGGGACATTCGAGTAGTCCAGCGCCGTTTCTAGCTTCTCGGCAGCGTGGGCGGCTTTGGGAGCCATGTTGCCTTCGCCGAAGATAAATTACCGTACAGGTAGAAGAAATTAAGAAGAAATCCCGTTGCTTTGAAGATTCGGACAGGGCGTATTAGAGGCTGTGACCAGATCAAAATCTCTTTATAGAACAGGATTCTCATGATGTTATATACATTTTCGGAGTGAACATGGCTGGCTCGACTCGCATGGGTCGTTTGTCTGGTAGTGTGCCGAATCTTTGTGTATATCTGGAGGCGGTTTGACATTTGTGGAGGCGGAAAGTTGGGCCTACTTAGGATTGGGGTACGGGGAAATGCAGTAGACGATATCCCAGATACCTGGACTGGAGAACTTAGTTCCTCTGGGAACGGCTACGATTGGGTGGTTATGTTGGCCCCTGACTAGTCACGGAGCATTGGCTCGGCGAATTGAGGTGGGCGTTATTTCCACGGAGATTTGGAATGTGGCAAATCACTTGGCAGTGAAAAGTGGGATGTACATACATTCGCCGGAATACGTTGATTGAGTCTCTGTAATATCTTGCGCCATCTTGCAATACCCCACTAGATAGCCTTGGGGAGAGATACAGTAGAGTGAAAAGAATGTGGACTTCAGTAAAGCTACCGTCCTTCCAGCAGAACATGGAGCAGGACCGATGCCAATTTCTTGCGCGACATCTCAGCTTTTCGGCATATCAATAAGAACATCCAAAATTGCAAAAGTATGGATTGTCTATAAATCTAAATCTACAATCTTGCCTCACTCGCTTGTCGAGGAGGAACTTCCGAAGATACATTGAAGTCTTCGAACAAGACGGTGCTGCCCTCCCCATCGCCACCGCCACTTGCAAAAATTCCCAATATCGTGCCAGTAAAGTCTCTCGCTGTCATCTCAATAGCATCAATCGAACCAAGTAATTTCCATTCTCCGATTGCGTCCAGCCGATAAAGGAACTCATATATCTCCGTGCAGGACTGTATCTTGAACGCGATGCGGCTCCAGTTCTGACCCAGGAGAGTAGACCCCAGCAATATAGGAGTAGAAGCACCTCGTTGAGTGAAGGCGAGAGTAACATGAGAAGTGGCATAGTCATAGAAGATCTCTGCGTGCCTGACATCATCCTTGAATAGTGACAGACCAGCCCGGAGAGTAAGAGCAGCATGCGCCTTGTTCCGTCGCAGAATCACAGTCGAGGTGGAAACTGGCTGTCGTTGACGCTCGCCTAGAAATGTTGCGGTCCCATTTCGAGCCGACAGGTCAGTATTTCTGGCGGTCACTGAGATGATTTTCCCGTCTGGCGAGAATCCGTAGTGTTTGGGGTTGGGATTCCGGAGGTAACAATCAGCGACCCTCTCGGCTGGCTGTTTACAAGGAAATTTGGATGTGGTTTGGCTCAAGTGCTCTCGTTCGAACTGAAGCTTTGGCTGCGAAATCGAGGGCCAATCGTTCTCCGGCCAAGTCACAGGTGTGAGAAATGTTTCCCTCCCCAGAGGAAATATCCCTCCCGCATCTCTGTAGCCCAAAACCGCCCCCCACCATTTCCCCTCGAGATCTTGGAATAGATCCCCGTGACCCACTCCCTGAATGTACTCGCTGGTCCCATCCGCTGTCAAAATTGGATTCTGCTCGTAAGACGCATATGGGCCCCAGATGTTTTTGGACCGCGCGATGGTCAGCATGTGATGTTCGAAAGTCCCTCCTTCAGCAATGAGAAGGTAATACTATCCGTCCTTTTTGTAAATGTGCGGCCCTTCGGAATGAATCTTTGCATGTCCATCCCATATTGTTTTCGTATCTGAAATTGATTTTCCTGTCTCGATATCGATCTCGAATTGCTTGATTACACAACCGTCTTGCTTGAGTGGATGTAGTCGGAACGAGCCCTGAACATAGGCACGACCATCTTCGAAAAAGAAACTCGGATCTATGCCTGAGAAGTCGATGTAGATTGGGTCCGACCAATTGTTCTCCCAGATGTCATTGCAAGTGATGTAAAAATTCATTGTCTGAATCGTCTTCCCATCATTGATTGTGTTCGTGCACAATATATAGAAAGTCTCGTTGTGGAAATGTATTGATGGAGCAAAAAGGCCTGCAGTAGCTACCATTGAACCATCTGGATGGCCAGGTAGATCCGTGCTAGTTGCATTTGAGAGATCGAGCTGGCTTGGGCGAGTGATTGCATTATCTGGTAGAGGGATTAGACTCTGCTTCCTTTTCCTTCCCGCTGAAGTTGTAACTCACTGATATGTGTCCATGTAGTCAAATCTTTCGATGCATATATTGGAATCGCTGGAAAAACATGAAAGGTAGAGGTAACGAGAAAGAAAGTGTCTCCAACAAGGACAACAGACGGATCAGGCGAAAAACCTGGAATAATGGGATTTTCAAACTTCATTGGTACTCTGGTAATACGCGTGTATGGTCTGGTCGATAAAGTTGTAAGTGGGCTCGATAATGAAGTGAAAGAGAACAGGAAAGTAGATTGCGACGACCTCCCCCAGAGACGCCATTACCAAGCTCATCTGCAACCCGCGCCAGGCTGTGGGGATAGTTCCGGGGCCAGCTTCAGAGGCCAAGCAGTCATCTTTCTATGCTCCATCCAAAGGACCCGTGTCTTCGCAGAGTCGAGCTTGCGAGATTGATTAAGATAGTTTAGGGGGCAAGGCGCCCTAATCCTGCACATTTGTTCTTGGCCACAGCTCGGCTGTTCAAATCGCCGCGGCACTTAAGGATTCGGAGCGTCCACATTCCTCCTCTTCGCCCCTAAACTGCGATCTCATTCTCCACATCTTTCACCGCACGTCCTTGAGCTCCAGAAGTATCCTGGTAGTGGCCGGTCAAAGTCTTCTTACATCAAGAACTTACGACCTCAGACCAGCTACAATTCTCCGCGAGAATACTGTCTCAGGGTCATTTGCCAGCTAGAAGCTTCGTCTCATCGTTGACAACCCCGCACTTCCTTCTCAGCCTCTTCTCGGGGCTTTGGCTGGGGTATATCCATCTTGAATCTAGATGAATTGCAAGCGTGCGCTATAGAATGCGTGCATGTGACAGCTGCAGAAGACGCAAAGTCAAGGTTCGTTGCCAGAACCATCATATATCTCCTCTCGATGAAATAGCACTCATTCAATCTCGGCTGTAGTGCGACTTCAACTCGCCGCAATGCTCCAGCTGTCAACTTTCGGAACTAATTTGTGAATATAACGTCCCGCCGAAGAAAAGAGGGCGCAAGTTTCGCAATCTTGGATCTGCTCGTACTCTCACTCCACCTCGACAGTCCGGACCTTCGCCAAGATCCGTACTTCCAGCAGCCAGCTCATCATGGTCTCCATCGGGAGATTTCCCGATCATGACGTCCCCAGCTGCAAGTGGACTTTCCAACGTTCCTTGTCAGTACGAAAGACACGTCGAGAGAACATCCACTCCTCAATCAACAAGCGTGCGCTCACAGATTCTCGACATTTACCAACAGCTAGAAGATGAGATTGGCAGAATACAACCACAGTCTTCTTTCCAGAATCTTGGATCACGATGTGTTGACCTCTACATGCAATATCTTTTCCCAATTATGCCGCTTGTGCACGAGAGGACATTACGCCTCAGCCTGGCTATGTTCTCTGTGGATTCCGGATCAACTTTCCTACGCCAATCTCCCAAGTCACATAGCGAATCGAGTATCCAACCATCTTCGGATACGAGTAATCTGGAGCTGTGCCGGCTGTTTGCACTAGTGACTGCAGTTTGTGCTGAGACGTGTATTGTTTTACCTTCTCACATGTTGATCGATGGAGCACGACTTGCAAATCACTTTCTGAGAGCGTCTCGAAGCTGTCTCAATCTTCAGCAAGACGATGATATCGAGTCTCCCAATTCTTCGTCCGTAATCATTCGATATTTCCACTCGAACTCTGTTCATGCGATGGGCAAAGCCAAGGTTTCATGGTTTCTATTGGGCGAAGCAATTAGGCTTGCTCAAGCGATGAACTTACACCACGAGTACGCTCTGGAAAACATGGATCCTGTTGAGGCTCAGCTGAGAAGAAACATTTTCTGGCAACTCCACACGGGCGATAAGTCTGCTGCACTCCTGAACAACCGACCATTTATTCTACACGAGTTCACAATCCGAGACAACATTTCAGTCAGGCATGCGCCGCTAGATGGCTATACGCTTCTGGATACAACGAGACCTCAAAACGCAGAACCCTACGAAACCCGCCTAATGCAAAGCTTTCATCTCTGTCAAAATCTATGGAGCCTTGGCGCAAAGCTTTTGCTGGACTTCCAGTTGCTACAGCCATTCTGTACGAGAAAATCGCCAGATCCTCCTCCAATAACCGACCAGCAATCATCGGCGATCCTTGATGCTTATGTACAATTCCTCAGCTTTACGGACGACATGCCTGTTTGGCTCAAGGAAATCGAGGACACTCAAGATGTGGTAGATTCGAACCGGGAATACCAGCGTGCAGGCTTCTGGATTCAGCGTATAAATCTCCAAGTTACTTTTCAGTCTCTGAGCTTGATCGTCCAACAAAGGTTCCTCGACCTCAAGCTCCTTCCTCTTCTTGGGCTAAGCTCAGAACCGGTAATGATTGCTTTGAAGAAGACAGAAATCGCTCGCGAAATGCTGTTAGCAATCCAGACGGCTCCATTTGAGTTCTTACAGATCAACGGCGAAAGTTGTGTATGAGCTCCCCAGACAGGCCCTAGCTGTCTCAATTCCCCGCCCCTTCGAAATCCTTCAAACCATTATCGTACAATTTCTAATCGAATTTCAGGTCGAGAAAATTCGTCAGGTGGGAGCTAGTCTCCTCCAAATATCGCAGACTATCAAGAACGAGCGTATCGCTAAGAGAGCTGAGCTTGAACTTCCGAATTTGCTCAATATCCTTGCCAGACTTGACTCCAGAGCCTCAGACTTGAAGCAACAATACAGCGCCACAAATTTGGAGGGACGAACAAATATCCTAGCTGCTTCGTAACGGTACTACTTGATGATCTTAGGAGCTTACATCTGGTAGCTTCCATGGGTGATTGATTGTTCACTCCACTCAAGGGCGACAAGCACACCTCCTCCGGCTATTCTCCTGACTCACTGCGCTAAAAGGCGTTATATGTCTATCGCACCCCGACTTATCTTTTGCTTAGCTTTCGTTCTCTTCAACACACTAGCCTCTTGACATGATATTCGGAGTCGAATGACTAGCCTCAAACCGAGTAGTGTACGAATGACGTGCGGCAATGAGGCACCGAGCCGAAATGGCTGATCAGTAATCTGCAGCCGAGTTATCACGAGAATGGCTTGGAGGCTCCTTGGTCAACATGCCATGATTGGTGCAAAGCGAAGCAAGCGAGGACCCTTGGATAATGTATTTCTTGGTGGCTTCGAGCTTGGGAAGGGCGTGCGGGGCAAGTGCATAGGTGCTATTCCCTATTCCCAGCGAGCGGTTTCTCCAGAAATCTTGATTTCTTTGAATTCACTCTTTTTATTGGGATTTCGGTTCTTTCCGATTGAGGGTCGAAATCTGATTATATATTGTGTGGCTTATGCGAATTCGTTACTTTATTGGGACGACATATTAATAATACGGCAGTGATTTGCTTGCTTAGCAGACCTCGCAACGGTAACTCGATTCTCTCAGGGCCCTGCATACCAAATTTGTAGCACTCGGCATGTTTTTCAGATGATTAGTATAAAATGTTGAGAATTCTACACTCTTCAACCGGCTGATTGGTAACTATACTGTAATTTCACAGAAGGCATGCTTCTGACAACACTACTCGGTGCCAGCAAGTTGAGCTCAAGCTTTACAAAGCTTTGCTTTTCATATCATCTAGTGCTGAAAGCACAGCCGACAACTTTTCTTTGCTTGAATATAAGTTCGCTCGTCCCCAAGCTTCTCTAACATCAAAACACGCTTTCGACGCCAATTCAAAATGTCAGCATCCATGCAATCCTCATCGACCGCTACCATGTCCAGTCATGGACACGACAGAAACCACGATCCAGAAAAGGACGAAGAGATTACTCCTCCTGACTTGGCGAATGGCGACCTGGAAAGAGGCAAAAAGGACCCGCAGGCTTCTCCCGTAGTATTGGACTGGGACGGACCAGACGATCCAGAGAATCCAATGAACTGGCCCAGGTGTAAAAGACGTTTTCATGTTGTACCGCCAGCTGTAATATCCTTCGCTGCGTGAGTCTATCATCTTTCCAAGCTGAGGCTATCTCTCAAATCTAACACCACGAAAGCACTCTTGGCTCGTCGATATATACACCTGCCTTCCCAGACATCATGGAGAAGTGGAACGTCTCTTCAACAGTCGCTCTTCTTCCTCTCACACTTTACGTCCTCGCTCTAGGCTTTGGACCGGTCCTAGCGGCACCACTATCCGAGACATACGGCCGACACATCGTTTACTTGACATCGGCACCCCTTGGAGCACTGTTCACCATGGGCACTGGCTTCTCTCAGAATATCGAGACGCTCTGTATCCTACGATTCTTCTCCGGACTGGCTTTCTCTCCTGCATTGGCAATTGGTGCAGGGAGTATTGCTGATGTAAACAAGCCTGAACATCGAGCTGTGCCGTCTGCACTATACATCTTGAGTCCCTTTTTGGGTCCTGCCTTGGGGTATGTTTCCCTTCTCGCAGATGTTGTCTTATGAGTTTCGCTTACCCCTCGCCTGCGACATTTGTATACAATTCCTCGAGATACTGAGCAATATATCTAACATCCACAGACCTGTGATCGGAGCATTTGTAACAGTACGAATAGGCTGGCGCTGGACCCAATGGACCTTGATATTCTTCGCAATCTTCGCCTTCATCCTCACCACATTCGCGCGCGAAACCCACAAGAACACCATTCTCACTCGCCGTGCAAAGCATCGCAAGCTCCCACTTCCACCATCACCATTTCCCAGCCGCTCTGCCACGATACGATTTCTCATCACTGTAACGCTCATCAGACCATTGCATATGTTGATAACAGAGCCTATTGTTGCCTTCCTTTCGTAAGTCAAGCCACTGCCGACGGGCGAATCTTGGCTCTAGACCACTCACATCGCTCATGCTAATATTACATATAGCCTCTACGTAGCCTTCAACTTCTCAGTCCTCTTTGCATTCTTCGCCGCGTTTCCATACGTCTTCAAAAGCGTATATGGCTTCACGATCGAGCAGGTGGGCTTAGTCTTTTTGGCTATTGGTATAGGATGTGTTCTTGCAGTCCCAACAGTACTCGCTTGCGACTTCTGGCTGTATCAGCCGAAAGTAAGGGAAGCGAAGCGGAACGGTGGAAGCGGAGCTGTGGCTCCGGAGTACAGGTTGTATCCTGCTATGATTGGGAGTGTTGGGTTGCCCATTGGACTTTTTGTGAGTCCCATGCTTCACCCTTCCTTTGTTCCACATGGTCTATGTTTCCAGTTTGGGCGAGTGAATAACTGTTTGTGGAAAACTCGCTAATTTCATTTGCTAGTGGTTTGCATGGACAGGCCGATCATCAGTATCCTGGGCCAGTCCTGTTGTCTCAGCAATTCCCTTTGCTTGGGGTAATCTCAGTATCTTCATCGCAGCAGCAACTTATCTCATCGATGCCTATCAAGCATTGAACGGCGCTTCGGCAGTTGCGGCTAACGGACTTCTGCGTTACACACTCGGAGGTGTCTTCCCCTTGTTCACTCTCCAGATGTATCGGAACTTAGGGATCGACTGGGCGACTAGTCTGTTGGGGTTCATTGCTGTGGGGCTGATGCCAGTTCCGTGGGTGCTGTTCAAGTTTGGTAAGCAGATTAGAAAGAGAAGTGCGTATGATATGAGTAATCTTTGATAAAGAGATGCGTTGTGGAAGAGGAGGGGATTACTGAATGGAATGGCGCGCTCCAATTTCCATTCATTCATGGAACTTAGATACATGGGTGGTAAATGCTTGAGCGAATGCATTGTTGGAGGCTCAGGGACTAGATTGTGTAAACGCACCTATCACTTGTAGATATTCGATATGATAGATATCCGAGCAAGGACGGTTTTCCTTGAAACATTCAGATCGTTTTAACGCTCAGGCAAAGGGAAACAGTCAAAGGACAATACACAAGAATATTCTCGGCAGTTCTTTCACAGTCCGTGTCGGGAGCCCATTCACCTGATCTCGGTTGGATCAGGGGTCAAACAACACCTCGCCGAACAAAAACAAACTCTTGTGCGAAGGCTCGAGCGGCGGAGAGCATGAGATCTTAAGCAAGTATTCTCATTCATTGAAATTGGAATATGTCTAATGCATGAGTAAAGTCTATTCCAATCGGAGCATCGCGTGCCGTCATTTCTCAGCCCACTGACGGGTTGCCGATGCGGGGTACCTGCAGGTGGCAAATGGCCGCGATTCGCTAAATGGCAGCCCCTGAACAGACATTTACGGGGCTTAACCCACAACAAACCACCCACTTATGGAGGGCACCCAAAGCTTTCCAGCGACCTGAATCCCCCGCGACCTCCGCATGCACTCCAACTACCCCAAAGTCATCAGCAGTAACCTTTCTGCACCCGCAGTCATACCGTTGAGATGGCTACGAATATGAGTGCTCCACGAGCTCGGGCACGAGCGACTTTAGCCTGTGAGATGTGTCGCTCGCGACGCACAAAATGCGATGGTCGCAAGCCCAATTGTTCGTTTTGTGAAGATCACGACATAATGTGCAAATACCGAGACCCATTGACTCCAGCTCCAACAAAGTATGTTTCCCAGCCTACTATCCGTGTTATTGAGTCAATCAGAGTTTATTAATTTACAGGAATGAACTTGAGATGCAAGCGATCAGATCGCGTATCGAGGATGTGTTCAACCTGGTTTCCATACAGAGTCTGGATCGGCTTGATCCAAACTATGTGATCATGGGTAGCTCGAAAGGCTACAGTGCCATCGGTCACTATCAGTATCCTATGGACGAGTGTCTTATTAGCCGAAGCTGGAGAATGGAATTTCCGTTCATGACGATTCAAACACCCTCGACTATGTGCTTGCTGGGGCTGGATCCCAAGCTGTCTGCGAAGCTAGTTGTCGCTGAAAGGACCAATCCAAGCATGATGACCCCTCCAACTTTCCCAGACGAGTCAAGTCTCTTGTATGGGGAAGCAATAAGGTAACATAATCTGCTCTTGATATGGTCAGGCAACAGCTTACCACTTTCAAGTGCTTTTGGATACTTTTATTGCAGGATGCAGCACTGGTATCCTGTGCTCCATCCTGAATTCTTCAGCTCATATCTCGAGAATGTAGGGAACAATTCCGGTACTAGCACAGATCACTGCCTTGTTCTTATCGTCGCTGCTATCGGTTCCGCGTGTCGTAGTCTCCCTCCCGCTGCCATACATTCCGAACACCAAGACAGAGGCTACATCATGAAAGCTCTTGCCATGCTTCATAACGTTCATTCAGAATTCAGCTTGAGAAGCGCCCAATGTCTTCTCCTCCTAGCTGTCTACTACAATTGTATAGGGAGACCATGCCAGGCACACGATTTCGTTCTGATGGCTTCTTGCAAGACGCAAGCACTTTTCAAATGGTAAGTCTGACCCAATTTCACTGGCATCTTCGGTCTGACTGATAGACCATAGCCACCTTTATGACGACGATGATAGACCCATGGAACTTTTACGAAGAATATTTTGGTCCACACTCCTGATGGAAACGTCAGCATCCCTTTTTTCCACCCAACTTCCACTCAAGAAATTAACATATCATTTTCCAGAGAACTCGGTTACCACATGGACATGCCGGAAAGCAACATCTGGAAATTCGACGACCGGATCCTCCTTCCAGGGATTCATGACTCTTGGGAACCTTTCCACGAGAACCAAAGATACATGTTCGAGCAGTCCGAGCCCATAGGTCTGTCTGCTCTTACTTCCAATGACACAAAAGCGTACTTCCTCGCCGCGATCTCCATGTGTCGTATGATGCGACGCTGCTTCGCCTCCGTGGTACTCTTTAACAACAAGGAAGTCTACGCTCCGATCATTGCCAACGAGCTCGGAAATCAGTTGGAGAAGTGGCATGAGCATCTTCCAAGTAGTCTCAAATTTGACCGTCAAAGGAGATTTTCAGTCCCGACAGACGTAACGACATCGTTTTCCGCCACTGGTGGTTCATCAAGCCAAGCAGCAGTGACGAGGTTTCTGGAGATGCAATTCTATCAATGTCTGATCTCGACATTTTGGCCTGCGGTCTACAGCATTTTGTACCTCGATGACGCACCCGAGACTACTCTCGCTGACTGCTCGCGCTTCTTCGATGCATACGTTTGTCTCGTCTCAAGCATATCCACCACTATCGATTCCTGCCCAAATACTCCGTGGAACTTCTATGCTAGGTAAATCCAGAGGCTAGATCGAGGAGTACGTTTTTTGAATCTTCTGCTGACACAATACAGTCTCTTCATCACAACACTATCAGCTTACAAAGGGGCTCAGGCGCCTTGTCTACGGCACGCGATGTCACCGACGATTGTTTCATGCTTCCAGGCTGCGAAGTCGATGTTCAAAAATGGTGATGCTGCCATGCAAAGTCCTTCATTGGTGATGATGGGGGAGATTTTGTCCCAGTATATCAATGCCGTGTCATGACAGGAAGTGTTGGCTGCTATTACAAAACAAAGACCACATTACACAATATTTGGTCTTCTTCTACGTCTGGGTTGACTACGTCCAACCCAGCCATATTACCATTTTCCTATAGAAGGTCCATGGCAGCGAATAACGGACCCTACAGTCTGCAAGTAACTTGGAGTACGGGACAGGATCTTTGGGATATCATCAAGAGTCGCAAAAATGTTTTTATCGGTAGGTTATGTTCAAATATCTCTTAATTTGATATAGATGACTCTAACTTCAATTCTCAAGGATCTCTTCTATTCCCACACATATTCGCTTACTACTTCATTATTCAGCTGCACCCCCCCTCATCACCAACGAACCACCTTACACCTTTGTGGCCTCCTCATGCTCCACCTTATCATGGCCCTTCCCATCCTGAATCTCTCTGAAAGTAACAGTAGGCACCCACCCAATACTATTCTTCGCAACACTAACCTCACCATAGAGCTCATCAACCTGCTCCAGCGTAAGGCCCTTCGTCTCATAGATCATGAAGTAGACGAAAATGACGCAGACGAGACAGCATCCGCCCCAGATAAAGAAGATCTTAGACTGGAGATTGGCGTTTCCTGGACCCCAGTTGACGAGATAGGGAGTAGAGTATGCGATAGCCCAGTTGAGGAGCCAGTTCGTCGCAGTGGTCATGGAGAGGGACTTGGCGCGGACTTTGAGGGGGAAGATCTCGCCGGTGACGACCCAAGCGACTGGACCCCAGGTCGACGCGAAGAAGAAGATGTAGATGCAGATGAATGCGATGGCTGCCTTCTGGGCGGGGTCGTTGTGTACGATGATGTTACCAGCTGCGTCTTGACCGGTGGTTGTTGTGCCGAGGATAGCAACAATGAATTGAGAGATGCACATGCCGATGGCTCCCCAGAAGAGAACTGGTCGTCGACCCCACTTCTCGATGGCGTAGAGGCCAGGGAAGGTGGAGGCTGTGTTGACGCAGTTGGTGATCAAGCTGATGACGAAGGAGTTGGTGAAGCCGGAGTTCTTGAAGAATTGAGTTCCGTACTATCTGGATGTTAGCTAAATCTTCCACCATAACATGTGCATGGTTGGTAATAGTTACTTACGTAGAAGATGAAGTTGATACCAGTCAGCTGTTGTAGTCCTTGGAGAGCACATCCGGTAAGGAGACGCTTGAGGAGGTTGCCCTTGAAGCAGTCCAGGTAAGTGGACTTTCCAAGACTCAGCTCATACTCGTGGTTGGCTTGAACTTCAGCGACCTCGTCGACGACAGCTGGGTCGTCTGCCGGAAGTCTCCTGATCTTTGCGAGAGCTTTGGTAGCACCAGCTAGATCGCCCTGTTTAATCATGAAACGAGGTGTCTCTGGCAAAACCAACATTCCACCGACGAGGATGAGGGCCCAGGCAAATTGGACTGCAATAGGGATACGATAGGATCCTGTGTCGTCTCGGTTCTGAGTGGCGTTGTTGACAATCGAAGCGAGTAATAGACCAATGGTAATAGCCAGTTGATATGAACCGACAATCACACCTCGAATCCATTTGGGCGCAGTCTCGGATTGATACAGAGGGACTTGAAGAACTTGTCAGTATGTGAAGTAGCTCCATGGAACATACAAGGACTTACTCATAGCAGAGATCAAACCGACACCCAGACCAGCAAAGAAGCGACCAGCAATGAACATTGGCTGTTCAGTAGCAGCAGTCTGCAAAATAACGCCCAAGTTGAATACCACAGCCGTGGACACGATCAAGCCCCAGCGACGACCGATGGCATCAGCAATTGGTGCAGCAGCAAGAGCACCGAAGAATGTTCCAGCAGACAGAATCGAGACTATAAGCGCTGACTCGGAGGCAGAAACGTTGGGGTTTCCGGTGCTGTCGATGTATCCTGTCGAGAATTCTTTTTGCCAGTATGGCATCGCGAGAATACCTCCAATGGTACCAGTATCATATCTAATAACCAGCAAGTCAGCATTGATGTTGATGACCGGACGCTGGATAGCATAACGCACCCGAACAGCACTCCACCAAAGGCTACAAACAAGCCTATCATAATAGCTGGCCATGATCGACCTGGAGTTCCCTCCGGCTTCTTCAGCATAAGACCCATGTTGGACGATTTGAGAATTGGTCGTCAATGAAAACAGGCGATGATCTGATGATGCAGAATAATCCATGGCGGGGGACATCGAGAGCTTTATAGCACCAGAGAAGCTATGCTACACCCTGTCCGTCCCCAGCTGCATCTGTCAGTCGACTCAGTTCCTGACTTCGGGGACTCCTCATCCCATCCCCATGGGCCTGTTTTCGGACCGACTTTTTCTCTGCGGAGGAGACTTTCATCCCCGTGCACCAGCACGAAAAGTCAGAACGAACACATTCTCCATAGAACTCCCACATTAATGTGGAGGTGCATGTCAAGTCACTCAAGTGAGGACTATACCCAGTCGTGATGATCCCAGCTGCCCAGCATTTCGAAAGCGGTTAAAGTGGATCCGGCGCTACTCTTCGGGTGAACTTTGCAAAGTCTAAAAATTCACCCTTTTGGTTGAAACTTTACTCCATGGGGAGATAAGCCCCTGCTTAGCGGGGTGGTGGAGTAGGATCTGACACGCCTCAAGGCCCATTTTCTTTACTTCGCTTGTCGTAGCGAGGGGTCCGATGCCCGTTATTTGTCGAGGGCGACGACAGGAGCGGGTTGACAAGCTCTAGGCCAAGTGACGCCTCCACAATAGAGCCGCTTCTAAGGGATCTTAGCTGTGAAGTGAAGCTTTTCGCTATCGTAGAGACACCGAGATGTGGCTGGTGAACCCTTAGAATCTCGTCTTGCGAAGTGAGACCAGTAACATTTCCGTCGAGAAATCAAAGTCACCACGAAACCATCTCCTCATCGTAGAACTTCTTAACACTCTCCGAAGACTTCTGCCACTACACGGTCTAACACCCCGTAAAGGATCCCTTTGCCCCCGACAATACAATAGCTGAACGTCCAGTGAAAAACGTCCCTCTACCTGCAGCTCACGCCACAAATCAGGAATGCCGTCTGACTCGCGCCTGCCGCCCTCCATCTGCATTCTCGCTTATCGCTGTTACGATTCCGAAGTCCGCTAGCACCTCCCCATGACTTCCCCTCCCCCTCAATTTCGCAATCAGACAAACAAAAATCATATGTTACCATGAGGCGGGAACCCCGTCTTTGCAGAATAGCATGTTAAACTGTGCCGTGTTCCTCGAATATTAAACTTCTTCTGGAAGGTGACAGCGGAGGAGAGATTCGGCTCCGCGAAGCCCGTGGTGCGCTTTATTTACTATTGGGTGACTCGGGTGAGTTTTGCGGGTCGTTCGAGATACGTGGAAATGCAGCTTCTGGATTGAGTTTGATAAGCTTGGTACTGACAGGTTATCCTCGTGGGTAGCATACATGGGATGAAAGTGTGGAGTGGGAATGGGGACTCCGCAGCTGGTAGCGGGGGATGGAGGGAGCATGCCAAGATCTCGCTTCTCGGAATGCTCGTCAAACAACAACCGATGTTGATTGTCATGAACCATTATTGAACTTTTTCCTTGCAGAATGAGGGGAAGATGAGATTAGGGGAAGAAGAGAAGGGAATAGATGTACCGATCTTCGGTCTTCTCAATTACGTGACTGCATTTGACACTGGAAGATCTATATAACAACACTCCGTTGCCCATCTCGATGCTGATCTTCATCCTCATCCTCGCCCATCAGCTGCCTCTCTTTCTGCCAGCTTATCCAGCAGCAGAGAATTCACAACAATGAAGCACTCCACGCTCTCCACCCCTCTCAGCAGAGCACTGCTCACCCTCTTCCTCCTCTCCACCCCAACCCTCAGCTCCATCCTCCCACGCACAGGTTCCGATCCCTACTCCTGCCACAGCAACCACTTCCCCGGGCCCCTCAACCCCAGCTTCGAAGAGCCCGCTCTCAAATCATGGACCGTCGTCTCCGGAACCGCATTCGGACCTCTCTCGTATGTCACATCCAAGCCTTGAATCTCAACGATCAACGTCCACTCAGTGATCTTTGATCATTGAGAGAAAGCAAATACTAACATCCCCCTCCCAGGTCCAGCTCCGAATCCACCTATTGGGGCGGCCCCTTCCAAAAAGTCGGCACCAACTTCCTCTGGGGCATCACCCAAGCCGGGGAATCCGTCGTCGGAGTCCTCCACTCCAGCACCTTCAAAGCCAGCAACGTAATGTCCTTCCTAATCGGCGGCGGCTACGACCCATCCAACCTCTACGTCGGACTGCAACTCGTGTCCACCTCAGCCATCCTGCTCAAACAAACAGCTACGAACGATGAGGCTATGATAAGGATCGTGTGGGACACGCGGGAGTGGGCTGGCCAGCAGGTGAGGGTCGTGGTGGTGGATAATAGTACGGCGGAGAGTTGGGGCCATGTTAATGTCGATGATGTACGGACGGGGTGTGATGCGTTGGGGGATGCGGGATTACATTTCAATGTGTTGGGGCAGAATAATCAGATTGAGGAGAAGGATAGTGGGTTGAGTGCTGAGGAACTGTTTGCCTTGGATCCGATTAGGCCGCAGTTTCATTATACGCCGTATCAGGGGTGGATTAATGATCCTGCTGGGCTGGTGCAGTGGGAGGGGAGACATCAGCTGTTTAGTCGTGAGTGGAGCTGGAACTTCTCCTTCTCTCAATCGCTTGAGCTTGGACTTTGATTTGGACGTATACTGACTGACCGTATGAAGAGTTCAATCCAGACGAACCCCTCTGGGGCCCAATGCACTGGTCCCACGCCGACAGTCCCGACGCCGTCCACTGGCGCGAACTCCCCGTCGCCCTCTACCCACCACCCACCAGCAACCCCGCCGACAACAGCGGGCGTTTCACCGGCTCAGCAGTCGTCGACAACTCGACCGGTGCACTCCACCTCATCTTCACGGACTTCACCAACATCGATGCAAACCCCGGTGCCGTAGCAGAGACCGTCATCTCAGCCAGCAGCACAGACGGCACCACATTCGCTTACTCGCCTAAGAACCCGCTAATCGCGCGTCCACCGCCTGGATCGTCGAATGCGTTTCGTGATCCGAAGGTGTTCTGGGATAAGAATGATGAGACGTGGAAGATGGTCGTTGGGTCAGGCGAGGGAGATAAAGGGAGAGTGCAACTCTACGTCGCGAAAGACGAAGCCCTCCTCTCCTGGGAATATGTCAGCGTCGTAGCAGAAGGCGATGGTTCCACAGGCAATATCTGGGAATGTCCGAATATGTTTCCTATTGATGACAAGTGGGTTCTCTTCTATGGCGGCGATGCTCTTGGATTTTATGAGGTCGGTTCATACAACGGGACGAATTTCGTCTCCGAGAAGATGGGTCTGCTGGATGCGGGCCCGGATAGTTATGCTATGCAGTGGTATGTTGATGATGCTGGCCGGAATTTGGCGATTACGTGGATGGGCAATTGGCCAACAAGCAAATGGCCGAGTCGCATTAACGGATGGGCGGGTGCGCAGTCCGTTACGCGCGAGTTGTTCTTGAGGGATGATGGTGGGTTGGGGAGCAAGCCGATTGCTGAAGTTGCGAATCTGGCTTCTGGACCTGTTCAGAATCTTGGAAAGAAGAATGTCCACGGGACGATCAAAGTGGGATCTACGAACACGGCACGACTACAACTGGAAGTTGACCTAAAGGCTTCCAACGCTCCAGCTTTCACAACCTTCTTGTACCAATCGAAAGCGGAATCTGTGGTTCTGAAGTACAATTTTGGAAACAGGACCTTGACTTTGGATACTACAAGTGCCGGATATGGACAGGCTGGGACGTGGAGTGCTGTCATTGCAGCTCCCAAGAACGATGTTCTAACTCTCGACATCTTGATAGATCGATCGAGTGTAGAGATCTTTGCTGGAGATGGAACCGCCATGACTGCGACTGTTTTCCCTCGCTATCAGGAATCGACTGACATCAAGATTGAAGCCGTCGGTGGAAAGGCCGCTTTCAACAGCATTAAGTTGACTCCATTTGGGTCCACTTGGAAAGCCTAGAAGAGTCCGGCTTTGAAGCTTGGATGCAGGCAACAGGCAACAGGCAAGCAAAGCAAAAAGTTTGGGAGAAAGATGGGTCTCCTGTAAAAGACAGCCGCTAGGTCATAGCAGTGTGCAGAAGTATTCTCAATCTTGTAAATATTTACGTTCCGTACAGGAATAAGATAACGTTCATGAGCGTATTGATTGAAATATCCGTCCAATACACCAGTCATAATGCTTACAACGCGCGAACTGCATATTCTGCGCTGTTCTTCCATTGCCAGAAAGCAAAACAGATCTGCTCTCAAAATACAGAAACCAAAAGACGCCGTCCTGGAAGTAGTTTTCGGAATTTGCCCAAGATACAGCATGCTCACTTGAGCAGATAGAATACAATGCCAAGCTAAGTCACATGGCTGGCACTTACCACGTCAAACTTTGCGAGAGCTACTCAATTCACTCACTTCAACCCACTAAATCTCAATTGCTTCTCTCCTCACCCTTGTGAATACCCTGCCTGTATTGTTTTCTGTCCCCCTCTCTGTCTGTTTTGTTTGTTGCTTTAATCGCACATACAATCACACATATATGATATCAGAACCCAATCCACTCACTCGACCGACCCTTAAATCTAATGAAAGGTCAACCGACGAACCAGGATGACAGACTCTCAAGCTGCCCTGCCGTAAACAACCCAATCAGTCCAGTCCATTCAACCCGAGCACTTCAAATGTTGAATGTCTATGCAATACCGTCGTCTCAAACCCGTTCTCTCACTTCCAACTTTCCACACGTTCCATGGCGACACCAAAGGCCTCCGTGGGTTTATCCAGCCATACTAGCAACGTTCGCCTTCCCCACACCTGTAATGCCACTCGCCTTCCCCTCCTGCACAATACTGCCCTCAATTCTCCGCTTAGCCTCAGCCTTCTCGCCCTCGGTGATATCCTCGTCTTTCTTGCGCATATCAGGGGTATGTTGGCCTTGACTTGGATGATGGCCGATGGACATACCGACGCGGAGCTGCTAGTGTTAGCTTCTTACATCTCCGACAACTCGCATCTTCTTCAGGATTCTCGAGAGGTGGGGAAAAGGGAGAACTCACCAAAGTCTCCAGCGCACCAATGCTATTATCAACCAAATCATCATCAAAGCGCATAGCGTTCTCTTCGAACAACACCAATATCGTACTACCACCAAACTTGAAGTATCCAAGCTCCTCCGCGCGCTTGACATGCTCGCCCTCCTTGCGTGTGATGACCGTGCTACCGACCATCATGGCACCCACACAGATGACCATAACTCTACCGTGAGCAACTGAGTCGATCGGGATGACGATGCGGATATTCTCGCCGTAGACATCAAGCGCGGAGCGAATAGCCATGGGGTTGACGGTGTAGTACTCGCCATCGATAGTTACTGGCTTACCCATAACACCGTCGACGGGGATATGGAAGCGATGGTAATCCTGAGGAGCGAGACGGAAGATGCCTAGAGCGCCGTTCTTGTAGCGTGCAGCATCTTGGGGGTAGGCGTTACCGAGGAGGCGCTCGATGGAGAATTCGCGGCCCTTGACCCAGATCTTGGTGGCTTCGTCCATGCGGTTGAAGACGACGGAGCGGCAATCTGCTGGCGAAACAATGATGCGTGGGTTGTCCGGGGCGGAGCATGGTCGAGCATCAGGCTTGAGTTGGCGGTAGAAGAACTCGTTGAAACTCTTGAACTTCTCAATTGGTAGTAAGACCTCGGACATGTCTAGCTGATGGAAATTGATGAAGCTTTGAATTTCACTGGCCGAAGCTGGGTCATCGTACTTGACACCTTGCTTAATCGACAAGCCTCTCAGAAGCTTTCGAACTGCAAATCTGTTAGCAATTGACACACTGGGCTTTTCATCAAACATATAGGTAGTAATTGAGATATGCCTGCCAAACGTACTTCTCTTCTTCTCCATATCCTTAGATTTGAGTCCTTTATATAGTAGTCTGATACCCAATCTGACGTAAACGCTCATTCGCTCTTCGTTGATCTGACCAGTGATGCGATCTTGCACAAGAATGTTGGCAGAGTTGGCACCAAGCTTGTAGCCACCATACGAAATCTTGGTGATGACCTTAGAGTACCACTTTCTCTGAGCTTGACTAGCAGTAACGAAACCAGCCATGACAATGTTGTTGACTTGACGCCAATCCTGACTGGCACAGGTTGCGATATGTGTGATGATATCGGCATCAGAGCGCTTATTGAGACGAGGTTGGTGACAGATGGGACATTCCCTAATCTCAACAACGTGTTCTTCACCCTTGTCATTCAGGTCATCTCTGTCAAGATACTCCCCTTCTTCGCCAGGAGTAGCAAGCTCTTCCACACTCTGTGCTTCAACACTGAGTTGTGATGGGTTCGTAGTGTTATCGTAATTGGAAGGAGTAGAAGATCCAGTTCCCGAAACAGACGAAGAGGCAGGTGTTTGGCCAGAGGTTCCTCCGAGCTGTGGAGGAAGATGACTCTTCATCCTATCTCCTATCGACTGTTGTGGCTTGGATCTCTGTTCTAATTGGTCCTCAAGACAGATGACGGCTTCGTCGAAACTCATCTCTGCATTCGCTTCCGCATCGCTCGTTGCAGCATGAGGAAATCGTCTGAAGAACCCGTCAATGGTAGACTCCCTCAACGTCGAACCAAGCGTATCAAGCATAGTCGTAAGCTCAACCTTGCTAATACATCCACTCTCATCGGTATCGTACTGTCTCAACATAGCTCTCCAGAATTGTTGACGCAGTGCCGGGTACGGAACGTACTTGGCCTTGATGAACAGCTGGGGGCTGTGCTTCTCCTCCCATTTCTCGGCGTTCTTCAACTTCAAGGGGATGGTGAAGGAGTGCAAGTCGGGATCTCCATTTCCATCGAATCCATCATCATTGTCAACAGCATTTGGTACGGGTACGTTATCACCGGGTTGAAGGCCTGCGGGGTTGCTTGTGGGACCTGGACCAGGAGTTGGAGTAGAGGTTCCAGAATTAATGCTATTGTACGATACGTTTTGACCTGAAGTTCTGGTTGGAAGAGTGGGCCGACTGAGTCCTTTCAAGCTTTGGGACGAAGTTGAGCGGGATAAGGGTAGCTTGAAACGCGATCTGTTGGGCTGCACTGGGAAAGCACTTGGGTCCGGAGGTTCCTTGAGAGAATATAGACCAGTCTCAGGGTTGGCATCTGGCGCAGTATCCGTAATATCCTTCAGTGGCAGAACACTAGCTGCAATGAAATCGTTTCCAGAAAGCTTGTCCCGATCAATCACTGTGAAAGACAGCGAGTATGTCTGCTCATGCCTCAATACCTGGAAGATCATCTTCTCGTTGAAAACCGGGTTGAGATTATGCCGAATCACTCGTGTTCTGTAAGTCTTCTTGCCCAACGAAGCCACGACAAACGGGTCCATATCGAACGAAGTTCGGGTCATGTTGCGTTCAGGAGGTAGGTCGGTAATCTTTCCAATCTCCAAGAAGACGATACCCACCACTTCACTACCACCAGTAAATTCATAGGCATTCAATTGCTTCTTCTTCCTTAAACCTCTCAATCTGAGCTTTCGGCGTCTCTTCTCCGCATTTTCGGGCTTTGTAGGATCGTCGGTCTCGTCACTTGGCTCATCATCATCATCGAAATCAAGCTCCTCATCAGCCTCTGTAGCACCCATAGGTAGTCTTCCAGGCGTATCCGGTAAATCAACTACTCCAGCCAGCGTACGGAATTTCTCAAGAACTTGTGCAGGGCTCGCAGAAATATTGCTCGAATCGTATAGTGTGAACTGCAGCTGAACATCTCCTGAAACATTGCTACCTTTCTTCCCGCCAGGGCGCTTGCTGCAGAGCGTAAACCATTGTGGCTCAATCTCGACTTTGTCGCCTGTGAATATGTCCTCGAGTGCCAGATCGAATTCTCCCAGGTAGTCTTTCCCAAAGCGGTCTTTGTCCCAGCAGACGCAGTCGAGGAGGAGGGCGTTGACGTTGTTGACGGGCATCTGCACTGTGACGTTCCATTCTGGATTGAGGGTCTTGGGGACGGATTGTGTTGCGTTCTTCGAGTCGCCCAAAGTCAAAACTAGATACTGCGATTGATGCTTTAGTATTCGAGGTTCTGCTGGATCGCTAGGGGCTTTGAATACTCACTGGGTCAGAAGTACCGCTTCTGTCTTTTGCTGCAAGATTCCTGGCCTGTTGTATCCACCTGTCAGCATCTCACTTACATACTGTGTGCATGTAACTCAATCTGCCATCTGCCATTTCCTTTTCTTTGTATCTCACTCCTTTTCTCAGTATGGATTTTCGAACTTCAGCGTACCTTAATAACCACCACCTTCAACATCAATCCATTGACCTTCGCACCGTCCGGACCTCCATCCGAGCCACTATTCGTCTTCCTCATGCTTGCACCTGGATTCGGACTTGAGCTACGAGAGTTGGTTGTGCTATTGGTATAGGATTTGAGCCGGTTGGGGAGCGAGATGCGGACCATGGTGACGGCAAAGCTGGCCCAAGGACCGTCGAGGAGTTAAGTAGTGTAGTGCAGTACCTGGTGGAAGGTGCAAGTATCAAGCTGGGAACTTGGCGGGCGGGTTCCAGGTTCGATCTACCGTTGTCCGCGGCCAGCCAGTTCAGCTTGGTGGATGGGTGCTTTTGGTTGGTTGGTTCGTTCGCTGGTGCTTGAAACGGCAAGCTCGAGCAATCGATGGTGAGGGTGAGGGGACGCGAGGGAGGTGGACAGGAACAAAACAAGACCAAGCAGGAAGCCTGGATGTGTGCAAACCTGTCAAGAGGTTGGCGGTAAAGCTTTGAGGGATGCAGTTGCAATGCAGTACTCCTGTACAGATATGCAAATGCAGATGCTGAAATGTACTGGTTGAGGATTAACCCAGGGATGCCAGCGGTGCAGCGGTGCAGCGCTCGAAGAATTGGCTTGTGCGCGGCTGCTGGTGGGCAGTGCGGGGTTTATTTTGAGAATCCCAGAAAAACAATACGTAGGGAGGGGAGCTGTCAGGCTGTGGAGGTATGTGAATAACAGAACATGTCTCAAACACAACCAGTCCAGTTCCTTCAACATCAGATCATTTCAAGATATAATCCAAAAGTATCGTTTCCTTTATGTTCCAAATTCCTGTCAAAAGAGAGATATGCAGAACTTGCTGCGCTGGCACATGCTACATGGTCCTGCCATTCCTCCTGCACATCTTCGGATAATACCGCACTACCTACCAACCTACCCCTCTGCCTACTATGCTTACCTACTACTCACGATGGGAACGCATGTCATAGCATGGCACACGGCATTATTTCATCACTGCCTGAAAGCTTCTCTCAGCTCTTCAGCCCCTTCTCTACGCGTGCCAAGGAGTGAGTCTCCAATGATGGGAGCAGCCGTTGGAGGATGTCGGCTTGACAAGACCGAGAGGTGTGGAGGGGTGGATTGGCGCGCCGGCAAGCACGGAGCTTGGTTCTTGGGACGAGATTTCAGAGTTTGACTGGTATTTCTAAAGTGGTGAGAACGTGACTTGGATGCAACTTGTTATTCAGTTGTAGTTCAGTCTGAGTGGGAAATTTAATATAGGTGTTTCTGTTGACGCTGTTTGAACATGAGACCGAAAGAATATGGTGTCTATGCAAGATTCCCTTTAGGCAAGATTGTCGAAGGATTCTTGACATACAACACGGCCAGCCATGACGTTTTGAGACCCTCGCACGGCGTAGCAGTGGTAGCAGTACTCGTAAAATAGCCCAGCCGCTAAAGTATTGAACCCCTCCAACATCACAAACACAGATCGTTGGAGGGGTATTTAGGCTCTTTCAAGTATGACGGGCCGCTGCAGATTCTTGAAACATTAGGACGTTGATATGACGAGGACGTTGTTTGTAACTCAAGTGGAAGCTTTAGTCCCAAAGTCACTTCAGTGATCAGTATGAAAGAGCGGTCTTGATATGGATAGCATTGGTTTAAATTATTATGTTGACGTGCAAAAGCAGACCTGCAGTTGCAAACTTGCAGTACTCGGTACATGAGTTCTATTCTGCACGACACATATATCTTACTTGATTCATTTATGCCGTCAAGTCTGGGAAGCCTGTGAAGGAATAATCGGTCCGTAATTCACTGAAACGGAGATAGTATAACTCGTACTCTGAACGAAATGTTGGGCTTGTGGAGTGGAGTGGAGTGCAGGACGTTACGGTGTTGACCTGATTATTTTCCTCTATCGATCTATTTGTATCGAAAGTCTGTTCATCTTCTCTCGCCCAAAACTTGAAGATTCCTGAAATATCCCCTTTTCATAATCAAGTAGCACTCAAGCAAACGCCAAGTACAATGCCACCTCCCAGCCAAACCATGAATACACCACTACCAAAAGACAAAACACAATCTATCTCACTCATCTACGCAGCAACGCCCTCCGCAACCGATGGTTGCGTCTTAAACTCCGAAAACGCTTCAGGCCACAAAAACATCTTCTCCTCCTTACTCGGCGTCTGCGCAACCAACAACGGCACCGCCCTCTGGGAACTAACCCTCCTCCACATATTCGCCCTAGGGTTAAAGCGTTTCGGCACTCCCCTGCCTTGCGTAGCTTTCTCATCCTCCTCCCTCAACTTCTCAATCTCCTTCTTGATATCCGCAAAAGTATCAAAGCCCAGATACGGAATCTTGTTCTCGATGCAATACTCCTCGAGTCTCAGTCCACGTCTGGCGAAGAGGACGTCTGCTTCACGCGCGGCAGGGAGGTCGGAGACGCCGTCGCCGATGAACACGATGAGTGGGATGGTGCCGTCGTCTGCTTCGAGGTTTGCTTGAGCGCGAGCTTCCGTGATAGAAAGAGCCTTGTCATGGCCCAGCTCAGTATCATGTCTCCAAATAGGTTTCCAGCTCTCTCCACTCTCGCTGATCTCCGCCTCATTGGCCACAATATCAATATGTCTGGCCTGTTCCTCGCCTAGGAACTCGTCGAGGACCCGGCGCAGGATGGGTTTGAGACCCGCCGAGATGACGTTGAAGGGGATGGAGTTGGCGATGCAGTAGTCGTGGAAGGTGCGGAAGTCCGGGTCGATGGAGAGGGTTTCGCGCATTACGCTGAAGCCGTCGTCGAAGGGGACGTTGAGGGATCCCCACATTTCTTCAGAGACGTCGCGGAAGGAACGTTCGCCGGATTTGATTTGTTCGTCGAGGAGGGTGCGGTGGGTTGGACCACATCCGTGGGCGTCGAACAAAATGTGGCCGGTATCTTCCATGAAGATTGTGCCATCGAAGTCTGTGAATAAATGTTAGCATTTTGAATTGAGTTTTGCCATTTTGCGAAGTGAACGTCCAGCAGTATATAGGCTGTGGTTTGAAGCATGGTGAGGGGAGGATAGAGTTTGACAGCGGGTGATCTACAGATCAACACAAACGTACCTGAGAAACAGATGATCTTCCGCTTGGTGTTCGCCATATCCTTATTTTGATTTGAAAGCATGGTCGGTCTCGGTACTGCGAGGTCTTTGGTCTGAGGGACCGCTGGGGGAGTGATAGCAGCAGGCATATTGATATTTGAGTACTTTTTTCGCTTGGGTGGCGAAAGCAAAGTTCAGTATATGTTTGCGTCAGGTACCAGTTGAGAAGTGGATAATACAAGTGGATAAACCCGCTTGCTAGAACAAAGTGGAGAGTTATGAAGTGTTCAACGCAATGGTAGATGGAAGTGGATTGCGGACTGTGTCGAGGGGGAAGAAATACTTCTTATCCTCCTCCCGCGCTTTACCCACTTACTTACTGGCTTGATATCTTACGGCATTGAGAACGTGCGCAGCCGGAGAACAGCGGCAGGGGCGTCGCCTTCGTTGAACTTTCTCACGATGATAACGGTCAAGTAGCACGAAAACGTCTTCTTGCTAGAGCCCCAGCTAGTCTACCTGCATGTGCAGAAACACGGAGGCGAGCCTGGCCACTTTGGCTTGGGATCGGAATTGCTCCACCGCCATCGAGAACAACAATTTGGCGTGTCGATCTGACACAAATCTAAACATTGATTGGGTATTCGGAGCGCTTGCTCGTGTTCTAGTTGGTCGAGATGTCTCCTGGATAGTGACACTATGACTGCATTGTGCCTAGAGTGTTGTCTAGACATGTGCTTCTCGCTTGGAGTGGGGCAGACTGGAAAAGTTTCGTGAGGTGTGGAGGGGCAGTGCAGCGATAAGAAACGAGGGGAAAAGGGGCTCGAGAAGGGGAATCGTAAAAGAGCATCGCTTTGAAAATAGCATCGCAGAGCGATACAAGCTGCATGTAGAAAAGATTGGCCATGCGGAATGCAATGCAGTGGAAGAGGCTGGGAGACAGACGTACAGAGGAATGCTGGTAATGATGTCACTTGCCAAGCATCATGTACAACTCCACTATCTCCCCATCAGCAGCGTCCTATCCCATCAAATCCTTTCACGGGATGCAAGCACGGGTAGTTGAAAATTGAAGGCCACGATAGTAGTGAATGTAGGGTGATAGCACTAGCTTCCGAGTCAGGGCGCTTCCGTCTCAACATCGAATCGAGGGGGTCATAGGTAGAAGCGCGTCAGTCTGTCGGTGTGGATAATACTGCCCATGCCCTCCCCATGCAGCTTTCGTGGGGGGCGTCAGCAAAGGCGTCACTATGCATCGAAATCTGTTATCTTTTGCCCGCTGAACCTCTCATTGTACAGTCCTCTTAACTTCAGGGTCGTTTGAGAGCTGCGTGAAAACTGGTCGGTGGTTTTAGTGATGTCAGTGTGCATGTTGAGGCTTTTTCCTGTCCGGAGCTTTTGCTCAATTAGAGTATGAAGTCGGAGAGCCGCTTAAGTATGGACATGAGACATTTGGACATCGTGATTGGATAAACGGATTTCTGTCAATTTCACCATTTTTGAATAACCTAAAGCAACATCGTGTGAATCCCACCCTTGCCTGTACGCCACATTATTCTATCGTTGGGTATTATGCTGCTGCCACTTTTGCTGAGTATTTCGTAGCCGCTTTGTCGAACAACGACGACTTCTCTTCGAGGTCTTGGAGGAAGTGATGATTAGGGGCCCTGCTTTGAAGATCACTGAAATTATATTAGCTTTTGTGGATCAAGAGTGGAGGATTTGGACATACGCCTTCAGCTGCTTTGGATCCTTGCCAGCAATGATCTCGAGGACGATGCTGTTGGCAATTGCCTCTGTGTCCTTCGGATCCTTCGCCAAAGCTTGCTTGAGGGCTGCCTCTGCCTCTTCTAACCGACCGAGGTGGATTTCCGCAACAGCTTGTGAGATCAAACTTTGGTTCGCAGATGTCGATGGGGCTTGTGCGAGTTCCTCGAAGACATAAAAAGCTTGTTGATATTTCTCTCCGCCCTGGTACTCATTAGTTTATGTCCACAGCACGAACTTGTCCTGACTTGCCACTCGCAAGCCAACCCATGACTCTGCAAGGTTGACAAGCAGACTATCTTGAGCCCATTTCCTCGCTGTTGCGACTTCTTTGATAGCCAAATCTGTGCGGTTCTGCTCCAAGTGGATTTGAACTATTAGGGCAACGGCCTCAACTATATTTCCTAGTTAGCGTCAACCTCCAGTGCCAGTAAGAACCAGACGTACGATTTCCCTGGTGTTGCGAAAGCAGTGCCAAAGCCTCTTCACTTTTGCCAGCCGCCTGTAGAACAGTTCCTGCAAGGACCTGGACCGTAGAGTTGTCCCCAGCCTCGCTAGCCAGCTTCTCCGCTGTCTTAACAGCCTTGCTCTCATTACCAGCCTTGAGATCCGCCAGCGCTCCTACAGAAACCAGCTCAACTTCCTGTTCGCCTTGTACGTCTGCGATAACATCCTCAGCTTGTCCAAGGGCGATTTGGGCGCGGAGGGAGATGATGCGGGCGGGGAGCTTGTTCTCTTCGGACAGGCCAGCAGTGTCGAAGTCGATGGCTTCCTGGAATT
The DNA here is from genome assembly GCA_017365405.1 of Cadophora malorum. Taxonomy (NCBI): domain Eukaryota; kingdom Fungi; phylum Ascomycota; class Leotiomycetes; order Helotiales; family Ploettnerulaceae; genus Cadophora; species Cadophora malorum. The sequence continues at coordinate 24,823 of JAFJYH010000161.1, read as the reverse complement.
GGCCTTGGTGGAAGAAGTTGTGCAAGTTAAGCAACTCGCCTTCTGCAGAGAATGGATCCATCGTGAGCTGTGTGATGTGCTATGGGTGTAGTGAAAGTCGAAGGTATTTCGTAGATACGTGTTTGAAGCTCAAAGAAGCCAGCGGATCTTGCCGCGGGGCGGGGCGGCTGATTTTAGCGTCAGCCAAGGACATGCTCCGCTCTGCTCGAGGTCTCGTCTTCATCCAAACGTCGCTGCTCGTCCGAGATCTGGTCCTCGCGATGACATCGAAATGTTGCCAGACTCTAGACTTCCAATCTTTCCAAACTTTTGGCTTTTCCAAGATTCTTCTTCTTCTTCTTCTTCTCGGTCCAGAAATCTCGAATATTTTGCAAGTCAAGATCCTTTCCACTTGATGAACACATATTAATAGGTCGTCTCCATCCAATAGATTTCGTAGTCAAAGACTCGAAACGTGAAGATGATATCGTATTTTTGTGTTCAAGCTCCGTATCTGTCGACAGATCCGATGGATGTGAGATCTCCGAGTCGTCGACAGCCAGCTTCTCCTTTACATTCTCCAATATGCTCGAACCACGTCCTGGCGTCTCGTCTCATCAACCTTGTGCTGAACCTCATGGCACAGATTCTCGTAGAAGAGGGCATCCATCCACTCATGGTACCGAGATTCCTCGTCTTTCAGACATCGCATCAATGTTTCGCCTTGGAAATACCGGCGATGCCTTTCAAGTCTCTGCTCCATGGTCTCCTCGAGATACTCCTCGGGTTCTGGATCCGTGTCGCTCTCTTCGTTTTCACTCTCGCTGCTGTCGCTGCTCCACCATGAATGTTCGCCTTTAGCACGCTCTGTGTTGTAAGATCGAGGCAAGTGGTTGATGATGCTGTTGGTCAATCTCAAGCCTGCCCTCACAACTCTGTGTTGACTAGGTTCTATTGGAGTCTCCAGCCTACTGAACGAGTGCCAGTGTTCGTCGCTCAAATGTAGACCTAGTCCCTGAAGGTTCGCGCCGTCATCAGTGCTAGACTCGACCTCTGACGGCATGCTGGCTTTGTACTCGAGCACCAGAATAGAATTATCGTTGTTCGGTTGCTACCTCTTTTTAACACAAACAAACTTTCACAATATGAAGGGTTCGTTTGACTCAGGTGGGCTTATTCACCCCATGAAAATGGAATCCCATGTCTTAATGCTATTGGGCTCAAGGCCTGTTCCAACAATCACGACTCATTCGATTCATTTATAATCTCCCACAGCCACTCTTTCCAGCTTCGTAAACCGTTGTAAACCGTTGTAAACCGTTGGCTCGTCAACTTTCTCAACTTCCCCCAGATCCTTGATCAAGCGCAACCGACAATAGTTGCTGGCAAAGTGTCATGATGGGCCCGAACAGAAGACTCAGCGATAAGCACAAAGAGGGCCTCAAAAGGACATATCCCGAAATTCGGTCATTGCCTCCCAACTGGCAATTTTTCATCGACGACAAAGATGAAGTGAACTATTACATCGATACCGAGAACAGGAAAGTCAAGACTCGTGACCATCCCAGGCTTGGAAAATTACCCGACCACTGGGTTTTTAAGGTGGTGGAAGAAGATAAGAGTAGTGGCTTCATCAGGCTTAGGTACTTCAACAAGAAGACGAAAGAAGAGGATATGGAAGACCCGCGGAACACCCCGAAATCTCTTTTAAAGGTTCAGAAACAAGCAGAAAAAACAAACGGTCTGGAAATATCCGCTACGCTCAGGCGATCTACAAGAAGAGAACCCATTGAAATGATGAAGCGTCAACCTATCGGGGACAAGAACATTCGATCGAAATACGAGATCATGCATGTGATCGACGATGGTGGTGGAGGTCTTGGTGCAATGAACAACGGTGTTTTTGTCGTCAGGATCAAAGGCCATACACGTCTAAGTGTCGAGAAAAGGTAAGTAGTACCCATCGTTCACCTACTTGTCTTCGTGAGCCATGTTGTCCCCGGCAGACCTTCTGACTTCACATAGGTTCAAGTCAGACCATGGCGGCTTGGAAATGGGTTATAAGGAGACAGAAATGCTTCATCGGCTGAAGCACGGGTCCTTGTCCTTTTACACGGCCGGATTCATAGACAAAAAACTGGGCATAGGATCCGTTTACGTCGAATTTTGCGATCGCGGGTCCATGGACGACGTCTTCGACAAATATAACAAGCGCAACATCTGGGCACGCGAGAACAAGAAAGGGTTGTTTCGTGTTCCCGAGGGATTTCTCTGGCACATTCTAATCGGTTTAATTGACGCAATGGCGTACCTCGTAAACGGGCGTAGCTACGTGGATCCTGACGTCCTTGACACCAAGCCAGCAGACGATTGGATTCCTGTGGTACACAGAGACATCAAGCCCGATAATGTGTTGTTCCGATCAAGGGATACATTGGGAAGTACCAAGTATCCTTACTGTGTCGTCAGTGACTTTGGACTCGCAACAGACGATGTAGGCGCCAAGCACCCAAAGGCAGACAGCACTCATCTGGAGGGCTGGCAGTGCGGAACAGCTACATATTACGCCCCAGAACTATGCTGGCATCCGTATCCCATGCCTGGTAACCAAGAACAAGGTAAAAAATTTGCTGACGGTAACAGACATACCAATAAGTCAGACGTCTGGGCAGTTGGCGCCTGTGTCTACAACCTAGCAATAGCGGAAGCACCACGTATCGGGGGTCAAGCAAGATGGGGAGGTAGCCAAGCCTACGCACATATCAAATTTCCTCCACCGAAATCCCTGGACACCACAGCCTGGATCCACGGCAGAGCGTCACGCGTTAAGGAACTCGATATCGGCGACGATATTGGCTATTCCCCGCAACTTCGCAAAGCGATCATCATGGCGACCGAGTGGGACCCAGATATGAGACCAAAGTCTGCGGAGTTGGTTCAGATGTACAAGAAGATGGTCAGGGAAGCTGGACATCATGTGATGGTCCCGGAGGCATTGCCCGAGTGGGTATTTAGGGTACATGACTACCATAGCGAGAAGCCGCGGCCTGCGGAATGATGAGTGTGTTTACGTCGAGGGATAGAGGGGGTCGAGGGGCAACAAGGTAGTCTAGTGACTGTAACCTCGCAGCTGGACTTTGATGAGGATATTGCTGTTCAAAGCTTCAAGGAAGAGACGATAGTCATGTTACGTTTCCTTATGATGTAGAGAAACAACGTCGTTGAAACACAAAGTACAAGCGGCACGTGAAGGTGGAACTCTTGCTTTTCGTGTTTCCAAGTCTGAAGTCAACCCGAATGGTGATCCAGTGCCATCAACGATCGTCATCTGCCTATCGATTCCGTTTCTCTCTGAACGTGGATAAGTTCCGATTTCAACGTTGTGCTGTTTATCCTCGGCTGGCACTTAAACGTTATGATAGGAGCTGTCGCTTGGCGCAGTTGAACCCCTAGACCCCTGAGTTGGCCAGCCCACGGGCGAATCAGCATCAGGCACAGTGTCGAGTGCAGCGACAAGATGCAGATATATCGTTAGTCATACTTGCATGTTAAGGTAGAATTACAGCATAGGAACAGATGTGCCGACCTTTAACATCATCCCGTGGTTTTGCTACTCTCAGTTGCTTGTGGCGGGGTTGTTCCGGGGGGTTGTTGATAGCCGAGAGTGTTTGGCTAGGGGGAGCTGAAATGTGTTGTTTGATATTGTTCAGCAGTTGAGGGTATCTAAACTTCTGTTATATTCAGTAACTGAAACATGATCTGCTGTCTGTGAGGAGAGTCAAGTACTCGGTGACGTTTCCCTTGCGACTGCTTCCTGTATACCCGACAAGCTTTCTCGAGGGAAATTTGTCTGCTCATCACAAGCTGACCTGAAACCGAAGCTACAAAGGAGCAGTGAAATATTGGCGAGATGTGTTGTTGCGTGTATGTACGTGTGTATTCCATGAAATGTGTACAGAAATCTAAGCGATCTTTCATACTTCTAAAAATAGACAAGCCAACGCCTGGTATATATATCCATCCCACGCCGAAACCAAAAGCTCTCACCCGAACCAGGTATCAAGGAAGACTTCTCCAGTCTACCATCCCAAACTCCGAAGCTCCTCTTATTTGCCCAATCGGACCAAAGCTATCAAAATTCCCTCATTCAGACTCATAGACAGCCACGTACTGCACCTCCATCCCAGCAGCCTTGCCACTCGCAGTATCAGCACCCACATTGCCCGGCCATGATCCTCCGACCGCAACATTCAGCGTCAAGAACATGCCTTTCTGTGCAACCGACTTCCAAGCCCCTTCATCGCCAACATCCCTTCCAAGGAGGACTTTGAAAGCTTGGCCGTCCATGTACCATGTGATAGACTGTTCCTTCCAATCACCACTTCTAAGATCAATAGCATGAGCCCACGTATGGAACGTCCCATAATCAAACGCCATGCCTTGTCCAAGTCCTGTGGGATCATTACAAGCAGTACCACAGTGAATCGTGCCGTGGCCAAGCACATCCCCATTGATATTCTCCATCGTATCAATCTCTCCACAACCAGGCCAATCAACACCATTCCTAACCGCCTCACCCAGCGACCAAAACGCCGGCCAGATCCCCTGGAGTTTAGCACCAGCATCTCCTAACTTCAAGCGAGCCTGCACGATCATCTGACCGCCTGCTTTGGTCACGAAGGCGGGCATGGACTCCAGACGGCAGGATGTCCATTTGCCGTTGTCGTTTTTGGGAGTGATGAGGAGGGTCTTGGCGGATGTTATGGAGCAGGTAATGCCGTCTTCGGTATAGGTTTGCTGTTCGTTGTTGGAGGGCGTCCCGGTGAAGTGGTCCCATTTGGAGGGGTCGATGGTGCTGCCGCTGAAGTCGTCGGACCAGGTGATGCGGAAGCCGGGGTTGGGCTCTGGTGATATTGCGAGAGTGGTGCTGAGAAGGGCAAGTCCAGAGATGAGGGTTGAGAGGGTATACATTTTGTGTGATTTGGAAACGAGTATGAATGAGTTGGGTTGAGTGATGTTTATGTGTTGTGATATTATAATAGTGTAAGCGAGCAAGAGCAAGCGAGCAGCAAGCGAGCAGCAAGCAAGCAAGTTGAATGTTGAAAGGAATGTGGTGGTAGCGAATTATGCAGATTATAGACTCCAAGAGCAAAGAACAAGAGGAGAGACGGAGGAGATATAAGTATGCAAGTAGTCTTCTGGTGTCCCAAGAAAAGGGGGTGAGTGTTTGAGCGCGAAACAAAACCTTTATACAATTCGATTCGCCCACGTCGGCAATTTCAGGGGCACAGAGCCAGAGGCGGATAAACGAGCCCAGACACCAAGTAGGCAGCTCCCATATATTACTGTACCCCATGCTCAATAGCAGGCCGAGAAACACGTTGATGGGTTCCACATGGCATAGATGGCTCGTCCAAGCCTCTGCCGCCTGGGCACTTTGCGGTGAGGTGTTGGTGCATCTCTACTTGGATAGAATGCCTTACATCCTTCGTGCCAATTCTTGATCGTATGGGAAAGACCATTAGAACAGTGCGATATCTCGGAGGGGGCACCGAATTGGCTGTATGACTGAGATGAGAAGGAGTAATTTTGAGTAGCATAGACTTCACCCCCTCTATCCCTCGCCCCTATTTTTAGTCGTTTTGCTCTTCCTCACGAGGGAGCGGACAAGAGTACCAAGGTACGAGAAAGGCACAAGAGAGAGGTAAGGCGCACCGCTTGTATGGCACCGGAGGAAAGAAACGAAACAAAAAGAAACGCAGGGGCTTGGTTGGGCGCCCAGAACACAATCGAAGCATAACATGAGATGAACGAAGTGAAAAATATTGTGGGTGCGCAGGTCACATCCAGGGGCGCCGCAACGCTCATTGGCGAGATGCGCGGTGCCTTGAAACGGCAGAATAAGAGCCAAACAGAGCCTGACCAGTCCCAGTCCAGCGGGTAGGATCTAGCTTTCAGGGATCTCAAGGATCTCAATTCTTCACGCCACGTCCCTGTCCGCGCTCCTCGTTGGCGCGCTGCGTTGGGTCCTCTTAGGGGCTGAGTGTCAGTCTGTGAGGGACCGTTTTAGCCGTGTCTCTCAGGGCTGAGCGTTGCATCGTTATCTTGTTGGAGGAGGGCAGCATGCAGCCGATAAGGCGAATCATATGCTTATATTGAGGTGTGCTTTGGGCTCGGGCTCGGGCTGTGCCTAAATGTGATCAAGTGTGAGATGTTGGGGACCTGTGTTGTGGCGGATTAGAAGGTGTTGGCGTGATCAGATAGGGCGGGTTGAGCGAGCTCGCCGCGAAGGGCCAGTGAGGGACCGCTGAGGCAACAGGTGAGAACCCTATCGAGCATGCTTATTGTAACGTGGATCTGAGTTGGGTTGCGGTACAGTGTTGTTGGAGTCTTAGTATTGCGGTGCGTTTTTTGTGTTACTCATGATCGTGTTGGTTGTTCTGAAGGACGCAGGAATGCTGTCGAGGATTGAGAGCCAGTGCAACGCAAGATCAAGGTGAAATCCTTGTCACGTGCATGCAGCTATCTGTGCAACTTGAGAACTGGGGACCCAGATCTTCATTTAGAGTAGGTCAATGCTTGCCGCGGTCTTGAACTCTATTTGCTGGTCATTTTGCGATGTTCCGTTCTGTTTGAATTTACAATTGCCGAGCGGACCTTTTGTAACGAAGTCGCGGGTAGTAATAGAAGATCGGCGCTCTTTAATCACGAAGCATCAAATCAAAGCTGTTCTTGTATCACAGAGATAAATGCCCTCACATGCTGATTATTTGCTTATGCACTAGAGAAAATGAAGCCCGCCGGGACGTTAATTGCGTTTCATATGGTTGAATAGAGGTTTGCCGAGCTTGATGTTTCAGAATCGTTCTCGGTAAGAAAAAGGGGGTGGGTTGATTGGACATTGAACTTCTCCGCCAACTCAAATAACTCGATCATGGCTTGGGAGAGACGTGTATTGGCAGAAAATCGTTACTATTTGTTATCATCACCCACGAAAATCACAGCGAGCTGATGCTTGAAGTCCTGAAGGCAGGTCATTTACTTTGATCGAGACAACAAATCAACGAGCTCCTCGCGGAAGACCCAAAAATCCTCAGGTGCCAAGTGTTAACTCCAACTCCTCTGATCATGCTATAGTTCCTCGGTTTAAGCTCATAGGATCCGTTGACACTTGACCTATTTCTGGAGGAATTGACGCTGCGTGCTGCGTCTAAGAAGTGGTGAAGATGCTGCTGAGCGGCGGGGTAGGCATTCACGAGCCCATCCCGCCGTAGTACGTTACTTGCTGATACAGCTATTCAAGAAGACCGACGAAGGATTTAGAGCATATTACGCACTTATTCCTCTCGCCGCATTCGGATGCAGACCGACTGGTCAAGATATCGATGGTACCGAGGGCGTCTGGTTATTGTTGTTCCGCAGTTTCCTTCTATTCTAATCTATGAACATTGTCAACTACTCCTAAAATAATACTGTCTTCGGACAAGAATAATGTACAGTAAACTTTAGCTTGGGTCTTTCATGATTTCATTGCTCATATCATATCAATGTATTAGATCACCTCCTTCCGCAGTAAAGCTCAGCAGGGACAATCTTCTCGATCTCATCACTTGAGAATCCTGCATGTCGGAATTGTTCGCCCTTTCCCACTGTCGAAAGTCAGTCCAGTGGTTACTTCAAGAATATTTGTAAAAGTGGAGACTTACAATCACCCCATTGAATTCCAATTGCGTTGAAGTCGTACAGCTCGGTCGTCGAAGCACAACAGGCACGTATGGATCCATACCTAGCAGAAATGGTCAACTGGTGAGGGGTCTCGAACAATGTTCGAGGACCTACATTTGTGGTATAAATCCTTCGCGGGTATAAGTGAAGGCCCACCAGCACACGACAGTCATGGCGATCATCAGAATCGTCGACATGAATATTGGGTACGCTGCATAAGTAACCTTTGATCGAGAACGACTGTCAGTGATCAAGGCACACAAATGTGGAATCTCCAAGCCGCAACACTCACAAAATATATCGAGTGCTCAATCCGATGCACATGGTCCGTATAAATTGTCTCAGTCGTCGAAATCGCTTGCCCAAGCAGCCAATGCATCAAACTCGCATATATCATCAATGGCGTTATGACCTTCCAAGGCAGCTGTAGGAAATAGCTCTGCTCAAATGGTCGTCCACTGACAATTGTACACCTCGGTCTCTTGCGATTAGTTTCCCACTTTCCCCACTCGTGCTCCATGCTGATGAGACTCAAGTTGTAGATGAGTAGAAGATAGAGCAAACTGTAGAGGAACTGAGCACCGTTGGAAATCGCAAATGCAATGAATTCGCTGCCGAGAGAATCTGGAGGGAGTGCTGCCAATGTCGCACTCGACGAGAAGCCGCCCCACGTACCGTACGAGCGCTTCATTGTCCAACCCAAGCCCTCATCACACATCGACGATCGATACTTGTAATTAGAATCGCAATTGTAATGCCACTGCTTCGCGGTAAAAGCCATACTGATAATCAGAAATATCGAAGCTCCCAGCATCGCAAGCGAGGTAAACATCAGAATCAACATCTGAGTGATAGCCGTCGATCCGAGATTAGACACAAGAGACTTTTTGTACTTGATCGCTATGCTCGGGTGTGGCAGGTCAGCAGACATGTTAATCTCGTTGAACTTCTTGCATTTCTGGCAGTGGCCGATATCATCGCCCTTTGCTGAGGGAATGGGATCTTTGCAGTGCTTGTGGCAGGTATGCGCTACTTCGTGCCTATAGCCATCGCCGGAATTTAGTAGGCATTCGTTCTTGATCTTCAGGTCTGGGTCGAGGACAGAGGCTACAATAACGTCTCCGAAGGTCAGACAGCGATCTTTGGTGCGGGTTCGAGAGCGGTAGTTGAGTGCGATCATGTAAACAGCTTTGATGAGGAGACACCCAGCTAGGATGAAAGCTGCTTGCATACGAACGTTCTCTCTGCATTGCTTCGGAAGTTCGTCGCGCAGTGTGCAGGATACGTGGGTGCCCATTGAGCAATTACCAATTTCGTACCTTATATAAGAACTCCATCCGGAATACATGGTGTGGTTGTACTCGTTGAGGGCAGATAGGTAATCAGTGGTATCCTTGTGATCTGTGCAATTACTGGTAAACATCACTTCAACGCTCTTGTATGTCGTGGAGTTTCCGAGCTCGTCCGTATTGAAGGATGAAAACAAACTGCTGAGCTCTTTAGGAAGCGCATAGGCGTTGGATCGAAAAGCTGTCCAGCAACCAGAATCATCATAATTTGAAGATGTTGCATATCCTCTAGAGCCTCCAATGGCTCCGACATCATCTCCCACATCTATATATGTTATTGTTGTGGGCATATGAATATAAAACGACGGGCCGATTACGGAGTTTGCCAGGAAGTGGACAGGCTACACACTCGTTCAGCAAAAGAAATTGGAGAGTGTCGACCATGTCACTTACGACTGATGTTAGAATGAGAAGCAACCAAGCGAGCCATGCCACCGTCTTCCCCTTGCGTTTGTGGTTGATAGACCAGGGGCTGTTTGTCCCAACCTTCGAATCTCCTCGCTTTTGTAATACCCAGCGGATCTCGTCAACCTTCAACGCTGTGACGAGCTGCTGATAAGTATTCGAACAACCCAACACCATCGTCGCTGCGATGTTAATGAACAGATGAATAGCCTGCATCCAATTTAGACATGACAATTAGATAATCTATTCTCTGTGTGGTTTCGACTTACCACGTTCTTCCTCTCAATGGTTTTACAACTCTCTCCATCTTTTCCACCGACAGACGTCGTGTGGATGTTAATTCGATTCCTGAAATCTCCTATATGTGCAAAAATAATGATGAACATCACCAACGAGCAAAGAGCCATGAAAGCAGCCATGGATCTTAAACTCCGATCAACTAGCATCTGCTTCTTCCACCATCCTGGTCTCCCATGCGCGAATGATCCATCGAAAGTGGATGTCGTCCTAGCCGAACGGATAGATTTCCCAGGCCATAGCTTTTGGACATTTGACCTGAAACCTTTCCTCAGTCGAGGCTCTTGGTCTGGCTCTTCGGTGATGGCTCCGGATGAGAATGGGCTAGCAGGACCGTAATCAGAGGTCGCCGTAGCCTGACTTTCTTTGCGCAGGAGGGAGCGCGAGGAGACATCATCGTAGAATGGGAGGCTTTCCCTACGGCCTGGCGACGTGATGCTGTCTCCCGTGTCGAGCTCTTGATGTCTTTGATTTGAAGGACTTGTACTAAGAGACCGTCAATGAATGGAATATATCGACTGATGTTTTTGTGACTTGACTGACCCCAAGTCCACCATGGAGATGTCAGTAACATCATCCCACTCATCCAAAAGTCGCGAGAACTGCGCCTCCATCACGTAAATCTTGGGTCACCTCCCAGACTGCCTCCGACAAACAGAGGTCACAAAATCAATCATTCCCAGCACCTATTTCACCCTGCAACAAGGAATCAGAAACAATGAGGAATAAGAGATTAATAGATTCTCGATGTTCGCGATGCGCAAACCCCCACTTCCAATGAGAGCTCTAGCTCGAAGCCAAACAGGCAACACTGGTTTCTATTTCAGGGGCATTGCATCGACTGCGTCCCGTCCGTCTGAATTAAATTCTCGATTAAGTTTCCGCTTGATTTTGTCAATGATCCTCCAGTCTTTGACCAAGGATTACTTAGCGGCTGTCCAGGGCTGATTTAGAGTCTTGCACTGGAGCTTGAAGCGGGCCAAGCGGCACAGAACCTTGTGGCTTTATACAAAATGAGGTGCAGTGGCTGAGAGCATTAACAAGTCATGACTGGCTTGCGGCTTTATTCGTTCAAGCTCAACTAAATTGCTGCTCGTCACGATCGTAAATTCTACACTTCTGATCGAATTTAGCTCAAAGGTAGATCAGCGCACTGGACAAATGCCGGTCTGGTTGATCGGCTAGCTAAACCAGTTTCATGGGAAGCGAGGCTGGCAGCTTAGAGATGTGGGGTCTCGGTTTCTCCGTAGTTCTGAAGATCAAATTGTGAATTGGAGCTCTTGATTTGAGGAAAGAGCGAGCTCCGAAGTTGGTGTCTTGGGACATGACTTGCTGCTTTGGGAATGGAATGCCGATTAGAGGTTTGAAGATGTCCTGGTGTGACTATAAGATCTGTTCGATATGCTAATACAAATGTTCTTGGAATTGAAAATTAAAAAATAGTTCATAGTTGTCACGTCGTGCCTGATTCGACGAGCGTAAAATGGTATCTTTTGATTGTCATTAATCACATTTGCGTAAATGTACCTCCCCTCATTACAGTGCTCCTAATAGTTCTGCATTACAGGCGCAGGAGACGTGAAGTCTTGCTGTGACTGGGCTGGGGTATAAGCAGCTTCGCTCTGTGGTGGTGAAGTGATAGAAGAAGCCGACGCGGGACTCTGACCAGGATCGCTCTCTCCAAAAGGCCATGTCATACGGCTCTTCAACCGTGATGCAATATCGTTCCAGATCTTGATCTCGCTCTGCGGAATCACGTCTGGCAAAATCGCGTTCAGAACGAATCCTCCTACGTTCTGAATATCGCTATGAGAACCCTCGGCTACCCTAATTGCATCCTCGGCATCCCACATGCCTTCTCTCGCTGGTGCTCGTGACAAGAGCTCGATTGCTCGTCGTTTCGTTACCGGGTTCGGAGCTCGTAATGCTGTGAAAAATAAAGGAGCAATGACTCTCTGGTCAGTTGAAAATGTAAGCCCCGCACCAGAATTGATTCTTGCCGATTCGAGGAGATCACAGAGAGTGATGAGATGGTCGAACTTGGCTTCTGCCTCCTCGGGCTTTCCAATCACAATGGAAACGACCAGAGAATGAACTTTCAAAAGCGCAGCGCCGCATCTCGTTTTCCCCAGCGGTGGTTCCGCTGTTGCGAAGGTCGCTGAGAATTTGTCCATCGCCTGTGTCCACGAATCGAGAGCCGCATTGTGAAGCATGCCCTGCACAAGAGGATCTGGAGGCTTGTGTTCGAGTAAGCTAGGTTTTACTTCGGTCGACGTTCGGTCGGCCATAACGGTAGCTGATATGGTATCTATAGCATGGCGTGCTGTATCGAGGGAGTAAAAGGTTGTAGGTATCGGGAGGTTTCCAGCTCGCTTCAGAGCCACCCAGAGAGAAGTACGCTCTTTCTGTAGAGCTGGATTTATGAATGTGGCTGTCTGTACCCCGAGAGCTAGGAGGGGGGGAGCGAATTCTCGTTCCCATTCTTCGGCATGGACGCCTCGCTGCGTTTTATGCGATTTGATGTCCGCTAATATTCTCAACCCCGCCTTTAGATGTATTATTGCTGAAGCACTGGAAACTTTATTAGGATATTTGCCCCGAAGCCCGCGTAATTTTAAAAAGTAGAAAGGGTCAATAGCATATTTATCTCATTGAGTATTGCACTGACGGGCAGAGAAAATTCTGAACTTACTGGTTTCCAAGAAGGCAGTCGATGGAAGCAAATAATATACATGATGTCAAGGTCAGATCCAGCGGAGGCATCCGAGTAGTCATCAAGTGGTGGAGACTACTGATCGCTTTCGTATATTGCCGAAACGCGAACGCCTGAAGGCTTGATGTATCATCCATCCCATCTTGCCTCCGCCTCTCGTTGAATTCCTGGTGCATTGCTGCAATTGCAATTACAGCGTGCCGTATTGAAGGTTCTCCATGGCTACTCTGCGCTACCCTTCGTTCCCAAAAGTCGCTCGAAAAGAAACCGGACAAACTAGGCGCGCTGAATGTGCTGAAGAAGTACAGTAATTTCTGTTCCATCGGGTCCTCAGTACCACTGAGTGTCCTTGTGGGGGCTGCCGGTGCTTGTGGTGCATCTTTGGAACCGCTCTGCGTGGCATAGCCATCGCATTTCCTTCCTGTTGAAGTACATCGTTTGCAGAAAGGCTTCTCCTCACCACATTTGACCCTCCGAATTCTGTACTCGCGATCAGTTGAGGATTTGATAGCGAATTTGAGTTTTTTTGCCACTCCTTGAGTCACTTACTTGCAAGTGAGACATCCCAACCTCGACGGAGTTCCACATATCCTATACCTATGCGTAGGTTTGGGCTTCATCGTGAGCACAGGTACGGCTGACGTGAAAGCACAAAGGAGGAGGGGTTCCGTCTCATAATATCGACGCCGCGAGTGTGCAGGAACTAGAAGATGGCAGTCGAATTTAGGGCGACGGCACCAGTTGTATCTGCCATGAAGGTGTCGGCAGATAGCCGACTTTGGTTCGCCCCTGTGGGACGAGGACCTTCCTTATGCTCTTTATGCATGCAATATTCCACACGTCAGGGATGTGGTTGGCCGGACCCAGTTTCTCACGGGTGCGTCGATTGAAGGCGGCTTAACGCGCTTTTTGTTCTGCACATGGGACCGGATATGGCCCAATAATGGGCTGCTACTCGTTTCCCTGTGATGAGTTGTGCTCCACACAGCCACACTATATTCATATTGGGCCTGGTCAAAACGCAACTTCCGGACCCCAAAGTTTTAAGTCCAGACTTGGCCGAAGCGGCTGCCCTCCGATCCCCGACCAGCACATCCCCGTGCCATGGTTGTGGGTCTCATCCCGTGTGTTGAACTGTGCGGCTTGAACGACCTGTGCTGGCTCGAAGGCAAAAGTTGTTTCCCATGATGTGACGGAACCTCGGAAAACGCTCCTGAATGCTGATCTATCAGAAGTCCGGTAGCAACGGCCAGCTTAGCCGTGTAGAGAAGTGTAGCTAAGCGATGTTTGCTCGGCTATCATTGGACCAGGAGGGGTCCATCGGCGCTTGCGACCAAACCAAACTTTCCCCCTCCTTATCATCATCGACATTTCCCAAGCCACCTCCACCAAGACCACCATCCAAAGACCGTCCAACCAATCCTCAAGCGCGTGTAGCCGCCCTTCCTTGTTTCTTTCATTGGTGCGGTGTCTAGAAAGAGAGCCAATTAAGGTTTGATATGTGTAACGGCGTTGCACGATAGCGATTATCCAAGCCTCCAGATACACCTTCTTTTCAACGGCGATCTGACAGATATGATAGGCAGCAAAACGCCATAGAAACATCACTTCTAACGACCGTTGAATGCTGGTTTCACAGGCAATTTTAGGATGTTTCCTCCTCAGCTGAGCAGCAATTCCTCTCTCTAAGAGAGACCGGAGCATGTGCTGGACAATTTCTATCAGAATGATCTACGCCGAATCGGGACCAGTCTCCTCTCGTAGACAAAAGATGATCATGGATGCCCCTCCTTGTCCACAAAAACATTGGACTAAACATGCCTGTCTCTCATTTCAGACTTTGACATAAAAATCCCCGCATCGCTAGACCAGGTTGTCCCGATCAGGATTCACTTGCATCGACAACATCAATTTCATGTAATGAATCACATTTGTTACCCTCGGCCAAGTCTTTAACCGCTGAATATTGTAATGTGGAGAGCTAGATATGCGCAAACCGATCATCGTTCTAAACATTGAAGTCTCAGTCACACCATATGTCGCGAAGGAGGACGGGCCGATGCATTTCAAAATGCCATCCTATCAGATTCTTCCAGTGCTCTTCTTTGAAAGACGGTAGGATTCGAGCCCTGTCCTTCGGGTCGTCCCGTCTACCGGTAGAGTTGTGGTCGTGTCGGTATTGCGAAAATGATCCAGCTTATGGTATTCTCCATTTTGACATATCGTTGTGACGTATCAAGCAGACCAGTTTCGTCTCATCGTAATTTTCCGACCCTCATTGTGCATTGCTTTCACGAAAAGCAGTTGCTATACACCGCTTTTGTTTGTCTAAAGTATGATAATTAGCAAGCTTTTCGAGTCAACATTTAAGTTTTCCCCGGATACTCTTGAGCCTGGGATCCGCAGCACTCCAAATATAGCAACTCTAGCTCAAGTTGCAGTGCATGTGCAATTGGAATTTCATCCCAGGCGTCTCCTACAGAGGCTAAAAGGCATGTGAGTTCAAACCTTGGAATATACGAAGCCGTGCCGCACAACAGCATGCCAAAATCCTTCGAGAAACAACATCACCGTTCGAGACCGAGCCTAGCTCCTTCTCGAGCCAATCACTCCACCGGTCTCTCATCGGAGAATTGTCGTCTCTATCCTTTCGAGCAGCCAAGCTGTCCCCCTCAAGGTCCTAACGCCTCTTTTCCCTCTGATGGCTGTCTCGTCCGGCGCCAAATGCAACCTCCATTCTGCAACGCAAAATTCTCTTCAAGCGCGCGAACCATCCTGCAGGATCCCAACACCAAAGCCCTGGGCTAGGGTTATGCAGTGTTGAGGACCTACTTTGGGTGCTGAAAATATTATATCGCGGCCGGCAGTGGATTATCACTTCTCACCCCCGCTTGGCTTGGCATTATGTCCTTCCTAATGCAGCAGCCGACAAGACTTTATTTGCTGGGATATCACGGTATCGAAGATTAGATTCGATAGCAGGATATTGAAGATACGTTACAGCGGGGATATTATTTTCCAATGGGCAGTTCTGCATCTTTTCCATCCCGACAGCTTCACACGGCCACACCGAGCGAGATATCCTTGGCTCTCTTTGCCCGGCGGGCATTTTCTCCGGGGTTTGAGTTTCTGAAAAGTCTGTTCTACTCTTCCCCCCCCCCTAAGTACTTCTAACAGTGGGTACTTTGTGGGTAATCTGTGGAGACTTTGTGGGTAGGGTACCAGGGAACTTCTCCAGTAGAAAGTATTACGGTAAACCACCGACAAGCTCCTTAAACCTTCTCTGGATACCTTGCTCTCAGATCTGACCAGTTTTTGGCCTGTGCTTCAACGCAGTTCAGGGTAAGTAGCCACTCAGAGCCCTGTGTTCAGGGATCCGACCCACTATTACAAGTAATTAGGGGGGGGAGAGTATGGATCGTGTTATCGCGCGCAGATTCCGCGATCGCGATTGTCCACATGGGAAGTGGGAACTGGATCGCGTTGCGCGGCCCCATATCACTTTTTGGGATGCTTGGAACGGATGTGTGTTGGGCGGAATCGTTCGATTGTCAAATTGGATATTGACAGGGGTAAGGATATCCCGAGAAGAACTCTGGAGAAGTCCGTGCCTCTCTGATTGGAAATCAATCCGGTCTATTTGGACATGGATAAGGCTTCGAGTGAAGGGCGGAGTGTCGCTCATTGTTCTTTCCTGTAGATTTTTATTTGGAGGAAAGAAATTTCCGCTTTAAATTCAATAGTTACCCCAGGTCTTTTGCTACATTTCGCGGTCCGAATCATGGTATCCCTTTCAAGCACCAAAACTCCTCCTAATTACCAACTCCATCTCCATAGCCAGATCCAACCAGTATCCACGTTTGCCCAATACAAGTATACAAGAATGCCCTCATCAATACCATGTCCATCATACTCCTACTTGTTCCTCCTCTGGACTTCTTCCTCAGCCCCATATCGATTATGGTATCCAATATCCATTTCCTGCTCCAAGCCCCCTCCGAGTCCAATGTCTCTTTGGTCCTCGGGCGCTTCGTAACCCTCGCTCTTCACGCGCATGCTCTTCATCTCATTCATCTTCTGCGCATCTTTGTCATCCTCCGGGATAGCGTAAATGCCGCGTCGAGTAGTCGTCCACTCGGTTTTGATATCGAGAGCCAATGCTGCGAAAGTAGACACTCTGTTGCACATGACAAATCAACATACAAATATATTGAATGATGCAGACTTGGAAAGGAAGAGGGGTCCAACTTACGTCCCGCATAGTGTCATTGCCCAGAGAGCCTTATAGTCCCTACATATACTGGCCTCTGCCTCTCCGCCCCATACCTGCCTCGAGCATACCTTCGACAGTACGTGCGATGTACTTATCGACCAGCTCAGCAGCGCGAATCCTAGAGCCCATAGTATAGATATTCCGCCGTTCAGGAGCCAGTTGAATCGTGGGGAGAGGTATGTGAAATTGTATATAATGATCGTCACAAGGAGAGCGAGAATGGTTGCGACGGAGACAGTCATGAGCTATCACAACGCTTGTTAGCGAATATGTTACAATAATTACGATGCGGCAAAGTATGAGGATTTTGGACAAGGCTCGAGGGACTCTTACGAGAATAAATGTCCAAGGAATAGCGAAGTTTTCGTCTCCTGGATGAGTGATCTGGTTAGACATGCTCAATTCAATTGGGGAAGCAGCACATACGCAGATGATACATGAAATATCCCATTATCCCGCTCACTACCAGCGAAGATAGCAGCTGTGCCGACCGGAGTCCATGGAACAAGAATCGTGGATAGGGGGATGGCACCCCGCCTCGAATGTTGCGCTTCAAACCCATCTCGTCTCTTCCTTCCAGCTCCAACTCAAATGCCGTTTAGATTTTTCTGCAGATTCCTAGATGTCTGGATACACGATGGACGGACTCGAGGTGGTGTTGCAGATGGAGAGGGAAGGAAGAGATGAGACGGATGAGCTTGGGGTCGTCGATGGGTTTCACATCAGCCTCATTTCTGGTGGTACACAGTGGTTGGATGCTATTCTTGGGCGGTTATTGGTTTTCAGGGTGCTGCGGCTGATAGGGATGACCCGTGCCTGTGGGGGCGGGATTTATGGTTAGGTGTGCTGGATAGAGTTCGCACGCGCAATTGAGAATGCCCCTCCTTTCCTCTTGGCCGTTGCTTTGCGTACTGAAGATCTGGCACAATGTGACGACGTTCATAATCAAAGATCAGCGTCCTTTAATTCCCATTTCTTGACTGACTCTGCATACCTAGGTATGCATCTGTAAGCTTGTAGTAGTAACAACCGAGACTCGCTGGAACGACTGGTAAGCATTGTTTCTGGTCGAATGGGAAGCAACGCTCGTGTGTCAAAGTTAGAAGAGCCCTCTCTCAAAGGAACCATCCAAATTCACATTGGCTACGGCAATTTTGTATATTTTGGTAGGCTCCATTTCTTCCAAGAGCCTGTTTTTGCCTTCAAGGCCTGGCAAGGGGCAAGTCGAAGCTTGTAAGCGAACAACAGTAAACATCCGGTGGCTGGAAAATACGCACGCAAAGAAGACTAAAGTCAAGATATCTGACTTCACATGTTCAGCTCAAGAAATTTCTTTATGCTCTACTATTAGTTTCCCAATCTCTTTTCAGACCCTTCCCTCATTAACTAAATTATTATACAGAAACGAAGCGCAAAAGGGGGAATCATAATCAAAAATTATAGAAACATCCACATCCCACTCAGACCCGCTCATCGCCAACCACCGGCTGCGATCCCTGCTTGATGGACCTCGCAGGCGTCTTCTCATGCCCACTCAAACTATCACCACTCCTACTCGTCGGGCGTCTGCTAAGACTGCGAATACTGCTGGCCTGACTCTTCGCCATCGTGAAAAATCCCTGTCTGAGACCAAGCTTGCGCGAACGGCGATGCTCCATATCATCATCACTACCAGCCTCGAACAGTCTGAATCTGCGCTTGATAGCCTTCCACCCCTCAATGCCGAGCACGAATATGAAGATCGAGCCGAAAGACAAAGCCCATTCCCAAGTAATGCCTGTGTGCTTGAAGACACGGGTGTTGAGGTAGGGAATGTAGACGGCGGGGAAAACAGACACGGCACCGATCATGACAGACCAGAAGAGGAATTTATTCTCGTAAACATCCTTGAAGAATGGGAAGCGACTGTTGGTCATGGGGTCGAGGCGGAACATGCTACGGCGGAGGGACTTGAATTCCCAGGCCGAGATAAGGATGAGCCATGTCAGTTCTGCGAAGACGGCGGCACGGGCACGGAACACGGGGTCGCAAGAAGTTTCGGGATCGTTGTTGTATCGTGCGTTACATTCGTGGCCGAGGTTGCCGTCGTAGGCACCGTAGATGATAATTACGAAGGTGAGGATCGTGCAGGTTCCCATGATGATTCCGTAGACGACCATATCGACCATGATCTGAGGAGTGAAAACTCCCCACTTGATCTTGTGAGGAGGACGTTGCATAATCTCGGAGCTGGGCTTCTCACGACCAAGACCGAAAGCAGGGAAGGAGGAGGTGAGCATGTTGACCCAGAGAATCTGAAGTGGCGAGAGAGGGAACACAGATTGCCCAGAGGAATCCTGGAATCCGAGACCAGCAATCAAGAGAATGACTTCACCGACATTGGATGTCAGGAGATGAAGCACAAATTTCTGGATGTTGTCGAACATGCGACGACCTTCGCGGATAGCGGACACGATACTGTTGAAC
Source organism: Cadophora malorum (assembly GCA_017365405.1). Classification (NCBI taxonomy): domain Eukaryota; kingdom Fungi; phylum Ascomycota; class Leotiomycetes; order Helotiales; family Ploettnerulaceae; genus Cadophora; species Cadophora malorum. The sequence goes on along the minus strand of JAFJYH010000161.1, from coordinate 5,616 downwards.
TTATCGTCTGTGAGCACGATCTTTGCAGCACTCTTGGCTACATCTGAGCCTGCGAGACCCATGGCGATACCAACGTCTGCGGATGAGAGAGATGGGGCATCATTGACACCATCTCCTGTCATGGCCATATAGAGACCACGACGTCGAAGTGCCTCGATCATACGGGTCTTGGTATCTGGTGCGCAACGTGCAATAACGAGTGGTAGTTCGGGGAGTGCATCGATTTCGGTGTTGGACAACTTGTCAAAGTCGGTTGCCTTAAAGACGATGGAGTCGGCTACATCCTTGGGAAGAATGTTGATGTTACGTGGGATGATACCGATTTCCTTGGCGATGGCTTCAGCGGTAGCTGGATGATCTCCCTGTTTCTTGTCAGAACGGTCACGGGTAGTACTTTGGGAGTGATAACTTACAGTAAGCATGTGAACCTTGATTCCAGCCTCGGAACACTCTCGAACAGCATCTTTAGTCTCATCACGAGGAGGATCATAGATGCCGACAAGGCCGAGAAGAATGAGATCTTCCTCAACTTGTGGTCGAAGCTCGTCAACGTTGCTTCCATGCTTTCCTTCTTCCTTCTTTTCAATCTTGAATTCCCCAGGCCAGACCTTCGAAGCGACAGCTAGGACACGTTGGCCTTGTCTAGCGAAGTGGTCCATCTGGGCCAGAACGGTATCCTTCAAAGCATCGGTCATAGGCTCATTTTTGTCACCAGTACCAACAGAAGTGCAGAGATCGAGGACTCTCTCTACCGCACCTTTGCTGTAGACAACCCATTGATCCTCTTCTGGGTTCTTGTAGACGACTGACATACGCTTGATAGTGCTGTCGAATGGGTACTCGGCAATTTGTTTCCATCCCTTTGCTTCGAGGCCTTTCTTGCCGTAGTTGAATCGGTGGGCAAAGACTTGGAGTGCGATCTCGGTTGGTTCACCGGTGGTGTTCCACTTCTTGATACTCTCGCCTTCAGCGAGCTCCTCCTTGACGGTCGCAAGATTGCAGAGCGCTGTGGGTCGGAGGAAAGCTTCGAGATCAGCGTTCATGGTCGCTGGCTCTTCTTCATCTGAGTCCTTTTCAGTCTTCTGCTTGTCTTTAGCCAACTTTCCAGCTGGAACATCGAATTTAAGAGCAGCGGCACTTCGTTGATGATCAAAGTCCTGCTTCTCGTCTGGGCTAGTAGCGGGTGAGACGGTTTCGGTGCCAAGGACGACCTCTCCCTGAGTTGGGTCATTTGGATCCATCGAGTTATTGACAGTATAGACTCCAATCTTGGGCAGCCAAACTTTCTTGACAATCATGGCACCTTGGGTGAGGGTACCGGTCTTGTCAGAGCAGATATTGGTAATGCCACCAAGTGCTTCCAAAGCAGAAAGATCTCGGATGACAACATTGGCTTTCCTCATAACTGTCATTCCAACCACCATGGTAATTGTCAAGACAGCGATCAGGGATTCTGGGATGATAGCGATACCGGTTGAGATAGCATAAATAGCGACCTCATCGGTAACGTTGAACTTGTTGACGGCGAAGACAACAATAGCGAGGAGGATAGCACAGCCGAACAGGAGATAAGCGAGCTTCGAGAGTTTTCGCTGAAGTGGGGTTCCTTCAGTGAGGCCCAAGAATTTTCCAATTCCGTCATAGATTCTCAGAGCAAGTCCTTTGGCTGGTTGAGCGATGCCATGCTTCTTGTAGTTCATCGATCGTCCTTCCTTGCGCTGTTTCTTTGTTGTGGATTCGGCGATCTTGCCGACCTCGGTCATCATGCCAGTTCCATATGCAATACCTCGACCTCGACCTTTGGTGACAGGTGTGGTAGAGTAGCATACATTGACACGATCGGCTACAGGTACATCGCCTTCGGAGGTGGCTACTTTATCGGTGAGGGGTATCAGAATATCAGCTTCGACTCGCTTTTCGACGGGTTCGGATTCCCCAGTGAGGGACTTCTCATCACAGTAGAGATTCATGGTTTCGAACATGCGCAGGTCTGCTGGGACTGTGTCACCGGTCTTTATGATGATGATATCTCCGGGAACGACTTCGGCACTATAGACAAATCAGTTCAGGTAAACATCGCGGATTTTGAGTTATCTTACCTGGGGATGACGTCGACCTTGTTGTCTCGCAGAACTGAAGCACTGGGTGAGGAAAGTGCTCTGAGCGAGTCCATCTTCTTCTCAGCCTTGAATTCTTGAAAGAATCCAATAGAAACGTTGAGGACAATGACTGCGGTCAGTACACCGCCTTCAACAAAATCTCCAACTCCATAACTGAGACCCATGGCAAATACAAGAACCTGCATAATGTCAGAAGAGCCGAGCAGAGTAAATTGCTGAAGAGTTTTATGTATATTGAACTTACCAGAATCATGGCATTGGAAATCTGCTTTCCGAGGATCTTGTACCACGGGGTACCACCTCCAGTGTCAAGCTCATTGGGTGGATATGTTTTCTGGATCTCAGCTACCTGACGAGCCGTCAATCCAGTTTCGATGTTGGTGTTCAATTGCCTAGCAGTCTCTTCGACTGTAAGCAAGAACGGATGGCGATCCGTCATCATATGAGCGGACTTCTTGGGTGCCATTGTGTAGGTCTGTAGTGTTATTACTTTCGTAATGTGTTGTATTCAGGATGCGATTGGGATACTATTCCTAGTCGAGGGCTGGTGACAGAAATTAGCATGTACCATCAAGTCGAGGTTCAAGGCCATATGACGAAATGTTCGGCTCCTGAGTCAACAAAGGGAGGTAGGGTGAATGTAGACGTACAATAGAGAAGGGAATGTATGATGTGTGTTCACATAGGATTTTTGAGATTATTGCAGCTCTTTGTCATGGGAGAAATGACGAAGAGGGAATATCCCGCTGTATATATACCATTGCTCTGACCGGCAAAGACGGCACGCTCAACCCTGATAGAACAAACTGTGGTTGACCGACCATCGCAAGCAGCCAAGAGAAGGCTGCTCATACGATATCCGACTACCAATAAGTTGGTGGGAAGATGGTGGGATAGTTGGTGTTGACAAGATACCAAGCCTTGGCGGATATTCTAGTGTCTCTTAAGCGGGCGGAGAACCGTGGCGAAGCAGAGGAAAGTCTTGGACCGGAGAGGAAACCAAGGGCGGAAGAGGCAAAAACGGCAACGCCGTCCGTTCTGAGTGTTGTCATTGGCTAAATACACCAAAGCGATAAAACTCTGGACCTATCATGTGATCTTGGCACATTCTCTTGGATTTTCTTGGGATGGCTTCCCAAGACGTTGGCACCCCCGCTCTCGGCCGTTGCTGTACGGTGACGATGAGGGGACGAAGGAGGGAGAAGACAATGGCGCTTTAAAAGTTTGAGGCTGATTAGGATGAATTGTTGAGGTATGCTTATCTTCTGTTGTCACGACAATTTCACTGTATGGAGTGGCGACTTCAGGAATTAAGGCTGCCCTAAATTGAGGCTATCCGGATCGTAGAATCAAGCTCCAAACAGAACACGCGATAACAACACCGAGCGAGGCTACTCAACCCTTAGACCAGTCCAAGCATACCCAGACAAATGTGGGGGGTATGAAAGTGGGGATTCCATGTCATCGAGCATATTTGACAGTGGAAAGTTCTCGATCAGATAACCGATCAATCATTATCGTACCATCAATGACGATGTTATTGTCTCATCTTTGTCTTACTGCTAAGGTTGAGGACAGTAGAATTACGAGTCATGTCAAGGAATATTTTATTGCGGGGGCTGAGTGTATTTAAATGTTCCAGCAGAGAATTATTGACATCGCTTCGCTTTGGCGCCGTTCATTTGAGCGGCTGGACCCCGAATTATGCCTGGAGAATGCCGATAACAGACGGGAACACCCTGGCAAGGATTAGAATCCCACGGTGAACTTGTCAAATGTGTTTTAAATCGAGTTTTTCCAGAAAGCTAAACGGCTTCCAATTGGCAATTCGAACTTCCCCCACACATCTCCAATACCCCACGACCTCAAAATCTACAGCACAGCATAAGCAAACGCCGTGATAAGCTCACGAACAACCACTCACCCCTCAAAAAAGCAAGATGGCAAAATCTTGATCCCACGTTTCCGCTCCTCTCCAAGCAAAGCACCGTCATCATTGGCATACCTCTTGCCTGTCTTGACAGTCTTGGACGCAACGGCCTGGTGAGACTATTTCTCTCGGCGGTCTTAAGTAGTACGGCGGAGACGACGGAACTCTTGTTTGCCATAGCTTGAAGATAAGTATGGCATATCGGTACTTATTTCACGGCGTTTTGAACTGCCTTACTTTCTGGATGATTTGGCTTTGAGAAGAATATCCACGTGACACACCTTTCTGACTCTACCTATGTGCTCTTTTTTCTTCTGGTCACTAGTACAGATGATTGAAGCATCTTGTTCGCGAAAGCTGAGCTCATTAACATATCGATCATCAGCCAATAGTGTTTCCCTGAATATCTTTGGTATTATCAACCTAACGCAGACCGATTTCTCAATTCACGATCATGGACAGTGGGCCCAGGGTAAAATCCACATCCAAAGTTCTAGAATGCTTCCCACTGTACAAGAGTGTAGCTATCTACAACCGGGCCCAATCTATCTGTAATAGAACCCTGGTGTGCGTTGAGTGAAGTTCCTCGGTTATCCTAGATTAGTAAAGTCGAGATGTCTGGCCACTTCGCCTTCACTTCCCTCGGGAAACTGACAACATGAGCTCGGGATTCGGAAGATACAGACATGGACTCACATATATGCACACGTATCTAAAGAGATAAGTGCTTTGAATGAATTGTTGACATACTCTACTCTGTTCTGTTACCTGCCTTTGTGGGAGTTTTGAGAGTGTACAGTGCGGGATCTATTACAGTGGCTCGCTTAAGAGAGTGGTAAACACACCGGACCACGAGAGTCGCACTTTACTCGCCCACGGTCACCTCAAGCAAAGCTTGGACAATCATGCCTTTCGTCATCATCTATTGAATTTCTTCTCCTTTATTCCGCTTCCCGATCAGCAGTAAGGACATCAGCGACAGCCTCCGCCCTGTTGAATTCCATGTTCCTGCCCGCGAAATACAATCATTTTCCTTCTCCAGTTACAGCGTCAGCAAGCAACCTACCGCAATATACGTTATTGTGTCATTCTATAATTACCTCTCCCACACATCTCTTATTTGAATTCCGAGTCTCAATACCCTGCCACCAGCGAGCTCACGATCAAGCAAGCGACAATCCCTATCACTCTACTTAACAGTTCTCAAAATGCCCATCCGCCCAACCACCTTCCTCGTCTCCCGAGAACAACCCGACGCAAACGAAACTATCACCATCCCCCTCACCCAACACAAATCCATCCTCGCCAACCTAACAAACCGCTACAACACAATCGGCATCCACATCTTCCTCAGCTGCTGGTTCTTCACCTGCCTCATGATCCTCCTCTTCCTCCTCCGAAAAATATACTACATCTACCGCCCAATATCTCTAGTAAGAAGCGAGACGGCTGCTTTGGAAGCGGCGGTTAGGAGGTTTGTTAGGTTGGGGGAGGGGTGGAGGCGGGAGGGTGTTAGGAGGGTTTTTGAGGCGGTGGAGGGGAGAACGGGGAGGGATGTGGGAGAGC